>QVNW01000649.1:0-80000 GCA_014825475.1 Pseudomyrmex flavicornis | reverse complement strand
CAATAGACGTGTCACGTCCAATCAAATGCAAGAGACATAACTAGAAGTTTTAATCCGCACAAAATCTGATTTTAGAACACATAATTTTAACGCAAGAGGTTAATTAAAAGCATATAAACACTTTCGTTGAAATACTTATTACCGTAAGAATTATATTACAACAAGCTAAAATTAAAAAATTTTAAATTTATTGGAAATAATAAAAAAACGAAAAGTATCAAAATACAAAATATATCCGATCTATGTTATTTTTAATTTACAAAAATACGTTTTTATTACCAAAATGAAGTACCAGATGTATAAATACCGTATAAAAATAGTTAAATACATCATGAAAAGTATTAGATAGATATTAAATTGATTGGGTACTATTCAAAATTATTTGTTGTGATTGTTTGTTATTAATTAATTTAAAATATATTAGTGTGAAGTTTGTGTATGGAGCACACACTCATATTTATCTTTTAGTGAAGGCTTTCACAAACTCGCAGTCATGAATTATTCTTATTTTTCAAAACAAATTCGCGCGTTCTCGGTCTCTCTTTACGTTTTAGCGTTTTCTTTTTGCTACAAATTAATGATATCGTTTAGTTTATTATCACATATCTTGACACCAAATTTATTTTTTTATGTATAATTTCATTAGCCGAAATTGTAGGAATACAATGCAACGGTGTCAGCCGCAGTAATATATATATATAGTTTACATGAACAGTAATAAATAAGAAAAATCAAGATTACTCGGGTGAATTTCGTATGGAAGTGGTAAAGATTAATTCAAGCACATACACGTACATATAAACAAGGACATAACACCAGCTCAACAGAACATAGAGCGTAAGCGCGAGATTTTTTTGTCATACATAGGCTTAAGAAAAGACGCGCGAGATCGCAGTGAAGAGAGAAACAGAAAGAAAGAAAGAAAAAGAGAAATATTAAAACATTTTACAAAATCGGGAAGAAAGGAAAAAATGAAAGCAAACTTGTAGAATGTATAAACGTACAAGTCTTTTCGCGATCGAAAAGCGAGAGCCGAGAGAATTCCGAACCGCTTAAAAACTACATCTACTTGATAACAAAGCATTTTAATATTCCGAGCAAGTTGCGAACGAACGCAACTTTATCTTGTTCATTATTCAATCATATGTTTATAGGTAGTAACGTTTTTCTTTCTCCAAAGTAAGCATCCAAAATTAAGAGATGTAAGGAATATAATAAAAAATACCAAAGTGAAATATGGCGTGAGATCAAAAAAGATTTCAATTATCCTTAGACTGATCTTAGTTTAAAAAGTTGACAATATAGTATGAATCTGTAATCTTTCCAGTTTGCTTTAATTAGAAAATTATTAAGAGGATTTAGTTTTTTTTTAAATCAATCTAAATATAGATCTTTAATCTATTTTTTAAAGGTCACCTATATTTTAAACATTGTAATAAGGCCTAATTGTTGTAAATGTAATTTGTCAATTTTTTGAATAAAAGTTTCATACTTGTTCTAGCTTTGCGAACAAGATCAGTGATCTATCTACTGCCACTCAAGATAAAGTACTCTGAACGATAAATTTACAGCATTCAAGAGCATATATGAATCAATTGCAGGATTTTACTTGCGAAATAAATCTCTCTCAATATATCAAAATTAAAATGCACTCACTATTGCGTATATCGGCTTTGAAATATTCGGAGTTCTTCCGGCAACCTTTTCTGGAAAAAAAAGAAGAAAAAATTATATATATATTTAAATATATATATAAATATATATAAAAAATTTATGTATACATATTTATGTATACATTATTCGAAAAAATCTACGATCAATTATTAATTAGAAAGAGACGCGATCGTAATATACAAATAAGAAAGATGAAGAGTGAAAGGAAAATGAGAAAAAGGAAGAATGAGAGAACGGAAAAAGAAAGCGAGCGAATGTGTGAAAAATGAAGTATGTAAGGAAAATAAAAAAATAAAAAAAAAAAGAAAGAAAGAGGAAAAAAGAGTATGTGTGTGGTGAAAAAGAGAGAGAGAGAGAAAGAGAGAAAGAGAGAAAGAGAGAGAGAAACAGAGAGAAAGAGAGATGAGTTTGTAAGAAACAAGACAAGCAAAATTATATGTGAGTATAGTCCATTGCGTTTATATTTATAAATATAAAATATATTAATATTGAAATATTACATATATCTATATATATCTAGTATATAAAAATATAAATATATAAATATGAATATAAAAAAATATACATATATATATAATATAAATATATATATAAATATACATATTGAATAATATATTAAGAAAAGCAAAATATATATTATAACTATATATATAAACGAGATATATATATGTATATATATATACATATATATATATATATATATATATATATATATAAATGCGAAAAATATGAAGATATGAGGAGATTATGGAGATAAACAGATATATTGAGACATTGTTTTATGCATTTGTACATATAGTTGATGTTTTAAAGCTAATATACTATTGTACTGAAATTTTTGGATCACCACCGATTGCGATATAATTATTGAAGAGTGTTCGGTGAGGGCAACCGGGGGTGGTTGAGAAGAAAAACGATTATGCACAAGGCGCGGCTAGAATAGGCCACAATAATTCTATCACAAGCCTATCTGTAATACCCAAGAGCTTTTTTTATTAACATTATGTTTTAGATTAAAAAAAAAAAAAACAAACAAAATAATTGCAAGAATGTGAAATAACCGAAGTGGAATAGCAGCACATTGATTGCTCGTCATATTCAGCCGCCCCTCGTGCGCATATGATATATATATATACATATAAATACTAAGATAATAATTACCTACTTACGTGATGAGCGATATACATACGTATATATATATAAACACGATGAAGAAGAACATATAAAGAGAAAGATGAGATGAAGTACGATGAAAGGGGGAGAAGGAAGAGTAAAAATATCACGCAGAGCGGATATTAAATTAATTAGTTAAGCAATTTATATATATATATACTCCGTAAATGAGCGGCGAACCAATAAAAGCGGGAAGTTTTCGAAACACATGACTGGAGATTGTATTAGACGCTAATATATCACACAAAAACACACTTTTCATTCTCAGATTACACACAATTGTACGACACTTACACGTTACACAATCGCGATGATCCAGTTTGCGATGTTAATTCTCAGCGCGAATCGATGTAAGACGTGCGGAAATAACGAGATGAGAAAAAAAAGAAACTGTATTACGTAATACACAAAAAAATATATCAGCAATAAGATTACCATTAAGGAATTTTAACAAACGTTAATCGTGTAATATTGTAAGAAATGTCCTATTGATGAAATCAAAGCGCTATTGAACTTAATGACTAATAATCAATTAATCGCGACTCCTTTGTGGTACTCGGATATCGGCAAACAGAAGTTGCAATAAGTAGAGAAACAGGATGTATTAAAATCTTCATTGGTCTACGAACTTTGACCGAATTAAACAACCAAATATTTTTTTCTCTCTCGTTTGTCGCGCTGAGAATCATACTTGTTACGACGTTGCCGGAGAATTATACAACACAGAGAAACAAACAAACAAATATCATTCAAATACGCATCTCACTTCATATGGAAAAAGCAATATAAGTAATAATTTAAACGGCGAAGCGCGCACTAAGCAGATCGCACGCGCAGAATTTTCGTAATTAATTGTTATTATCGCCTATTGGGGGAAGGGAAAAGAGGTAAAATAGACAAGTATTTAAGCATATAATCCATTTAAATATATCAAGTTTTACGCGAAACTTTTCCGCGCTTCTGCCTAATTGCGCGGCAATGATGGCCACTAAATTACTCCACACGCAATTCTTCGAAAAACCTACCAAATGTTCAAACTCGATAGGAAATACGCGATCGTCTACACGTACACACTTACATTCACAAGTATACACAATTTAAACATTTAAAGATTATTGCGCATTATATTTTTCACATATAATCGCGATATCACACGTTGTCAATACTTAAGGCACCGATCCGGCGGATCTCCCGTTGGAGATCCTTGCAATCCGGGTTCCTGAAGAAAAAAAAAACATACTGTGCGATCAAGGTATATATTATATAAATAAAATACACATACGCATTTTTTTTGCTACGATAGATAAAACCGCGTACCAACGTCCACATATGAGCGCGCATTTACAGCACACACATGCACACACACACACACACGCACACACACACAGAGAGAGACATTATCACAAAAGCATCTGCACTGCAACGAGAAGACGAGATTTGCACTTCTCTCGGTGTTCACGATATATCACTTTTTACACTAACCCTATTTCTCGACTAGAAAAAGATACGTTTTTTGCGAAGCGGCTGTTTTAGCGTGTTTTCGCTGCGCGACACAAAATTCACGCATTTGGTTTTGGTTTCCTCGAACGCAAGAGCCGCTGACAGAGATGAATTTTGACAGATAGAAAAATAAATTGCAAAATCGAGTTATCCCGTGTAGCTCTTCCCGCGGATGTGAATGGTTCGAAAAATGACACTGAACAAAAACGAAAAGCTCGCTGGAGTCTGTAGATAGATAGCAATTGCGAACTAAATACTTTATTCAACAAGTACGGTTCCCGAGACTACATGCTTCGCTTTCGGAGATACTTCAGTGTGTAAATTACACGTTTTACCTGAAAAACTTGTGAAAATTCCCTGAACACTCACTCTTTCTTCTGCGAAAACTTACAATATTGAAAGAAACTCGGATAAACGAGTGACTTAAACGGATTGAGAGAAAAGATACATAGTGTCTCGGTTTATTCGGAGAATGACTGAGTCGGTGTGCACATTATTTAAAGTTACTCTCGATTATACACATTCGGCGGAAAGTTTCACTTTGAAAGAAAACTCGCGCGGAGTCCGAGAGATCCCGAGTTTTACCATTGAGATTTACACTCTCGCGAAAAAACTTCGTGAAAATAAAAGTGAACCATCCACGCGTGATCTCATAAAAAAAAACTCTGTCGCCGAATCGGCAAGTTAGGATTCCGAAAGCTTCGAACGAGAAAGCATGGTCCAATCGGTTGAGCTTTAAGCAAAAAAAATAAAAAATAAAAAATAAATAAGAGAAAGAGTCTCAAATCACGTGGACAATTATTTATTATCACGTGTATCTAGTCTTAAGTCCGATTCGTGGAGTCGAATAGGATGAGAATCCTGTATTGAAGTTTCGCGATTTTCCTGACGCGGAAAATTCAACTCTTGTTTCTTTTCTGTTTGAGTTCTGTTAAACGTTATCGCTATCGATGTTATAATAACATTGCGTTCTCGTCACTCATGAGTTTTTTTTTTTTAATATTGCAATGCTCCTCTTTTTTTCAATGAAACACTCGTAACCAACTCATTCACCGCCGACCATAGTGCACCGTTGTCTCCGTTCTCGCGAATAACCAAATATATTGAGAGAGAGAGAGAGAGAGAGAGAGAGAGAGAAAGAAAGATGGAGAGAGTGTGTTGGTCGCGTACAAATTGTGGGATCGGCAGTGAATGCGTTAAGCTTCCTTATTGTGTTTCTCGAAGAAACGTGTCCCGAAGGAAGGTCGTCGTCTCTAAATTATCTTAGTTGCGTTAAATAGAGACGCGCCGGAGAAACGGCGATAATGCGTTCGATATAATTAAAATGAAAAACAGCGGACGATAACAATCCATCCGGATACGCACGAATATGTAATGACATAAGTAATAATCCACACAATATGTATATATATGCTATATATACACTCACAAAAATAAGATGTGTATTATTCTCTATTCTAGTTATATACGACTAATGTAATTATTACACTTTGCATATGTTCATATGTGCTGTTACACGTAAAAATTGACAGCTGTTAATATTCTTCCTGTCTGCAAAAAAAAAACAAAAAAAAAAAAAAACAAGTACGAAACTCTTCAGTAAAAAGTTTGCTGACCGTCGTGGATCGATCGTCTATGTATCTAGACTCCACCGAAACAAAAAAAAACAAAAAAAAACAAAAAAAAAAACAAAAACACCCTGTCTTTACTGTCATTATTTGCGCCATGTGATTCTCTCTTACAAGTCTGTAATTTCGCGGTGATAGCGCGATGTAGAAACAGTTTGACAAAACGGATTCTTCTTCGAAAATGTTTCTTCCGTTTACGACTCATAGAGAAAACTAATAGATGTTTCTCGACCCTCTTGATATATCGATTTCTTCATAAGAGATTCGTTACTTGCCAAGCATTATCGTATATATATATACATATATACAATACGAGGGTGAAGTATCTATTTATCAATCAGTTCTTTGGGCCAGCCATATTTTATCCGCGTATCTCTGATAGGTAGTTTTCGTTTTATATATACATATATGTGTATATTTGTTATGTAAGATATTAAACCGCTTTGTTGCAAGATTGCAAATTCAATTCGCAAATTCAATGCAATTTGAACCGATTGTCTATATTTTAGAATGTGCGCTCTTTAGTCCGAAAATTTGTATTTACATTTATGTAAATTAATGTAAATTAATTGTATAACACACACGATATTTTTAGAGCTACCAAAATGATTTTTCGTATGTTTCGTAATATCTCGATAGCCGTACGTTACGATAAGAGATTGTCTATCTGAACCAAAGGAATATGAGTATCTTGTACGATTTTATTAATTTCCTCACAGTTTCCTCGTTGATAATTCGGCACGGTGTCGCTTGATACTTTTTGGACATTGTTCAATTACACGCTTATTTTGCTCGAAAACGTAAAGAACAGTTGATTATATGTTGGAATTTACATATCAAATGAATCCGTGTAATGCGAGAAACAGTGATTTAACGTTACAAGCTGTTCGAGAGAAACGTTTTTCCGTTTTATTCTCTTAACACATTAAATGACAATAAGATCATTGCTTACAGAAAATTTAAAAATTACGCTTTTTGTTAATACAATGTAAAAAAGATTTGTTTGATTTTTTACTATTCTGAAATTATGTGTATACATATTATTGTTGTTCCAAAAAGATTGTATATTTACGAGTGTTATATGTATATACATATACTCTTTTCGTTATATTTACGTGCAATGATGTAAGTGGTATATTGTTTGTACCGAAGTTTTTCAGAAAGCAGTTCTGTACACAAAATGAGGTATACTAACGCAATTATATTATTATTAAGCGTTGAATTATTTGTAAGCACACGTTGTGATGTATTAATATTTTATGAAACAACACGCCAACTGATATAAATTAAGAGATCTCGTATTATTATATTGACTCCAGACGTTTCCAACGCGTTAACAATGTAAATCTGATTACCACAATCGACGAGATGAATGATTTCAATTTTTTGTCAGCGTCAAACTGTAAACACGTAAATTCTACAAAACGCTTACATTTGTATATTAGGTTTGTTAACGCGATTCACACGCTATTCACATCGGTGACGCGGCGAACGAGGAAAACCAAACTTTTTGGAAATATTTTCTGTGATTCGCAGCGAAAGAGGATCGCAATAGAGCGGTAAAGAGAAGCAACGGCAAAACACACATATATACACACAAAAAGAAAAAAGGAAAGAAGCTCGACGGCATGGCATTACTTGCAATGAGGAAACTCGCAATATATAACAAGCAATATTAACTAAGTCTCTTTTAATTCCATGTATATTAAAAAAAATGATTATGTGGATGCTTAAACGAGATTTATTGAATTTATAAACGAGCAAAGCCAAGGGATAAGATAAAATACCAATTTTACATATTCTTACTAATCGTAAACGATTACAGTACATATAGCGATATACTAAATTATACGAGTATGTATCGACTTAAAAGAAAAAGAACAAAAAATGATATATATATATATATATATATATATATAAATATATATATATACATATAACGATAGGCTGCCTGCAGCGAGCGGGTGTGTGAGCAGAATCTAATCTACGTAAGTACGTAAAAAAAAAAAAAGTTTCAATTTTACACTACCGATAATAATGAACATAACGATAAGACTATATAAGATATATTGATGATTTATAATATAATAATTATAATGTTGTACAGAATATTTATGAACAAGCTCGCTGCTGGGAAGAGAATCGAGCTCTCCTCTCTTCGTTCGAATGTTATAAATCGCGATCCCGATTACTACAAGAAATCGATACACATACCTGTTCAATCACTCGAATAAGATTCGGGGGGGCGAAAGTTAGAATCGCGAAGGAAGAATCGATTCTCTGTCCAAAAGCGGCCAAGACTATAATGGATGTTTTGTAAGATAAAAAAAAAAAAACAAAACGCGATCACGGAGCGCCGAGTTTACGTTCGAGACAGCGAATCGATCGATTTGCCCGATTACAATTGAAAAACTTCGAATCTCTTTCGGCGATTACTTTTTCTTAAACGGAGGTCTTAAAATAAAAAAGAAAACGGGAATCGGTCGGTTGCGTGAAACTCGTGCAATTTAGGGAGTAATACTCGGTCCCGGGATATTATTCAAACGGAAGAAGAAGTGAGAGATAGGAACAAAAAAAAAAGATAGAAAGTGAGAAAATATTATCCGCCACGAGGCACGAGAGCGCGAGGGCTGATAATCTAATTAATTGTGTATGTATACAAACAAAAATAAATATAATATTGCGATTATAAATACTAAACTAATAAAGAATAACAAAAAAAAAAATAATATTATACCCCTCTGTACATATAAATATATATTATATGATACAATTATTATTGCGATATGATTTATTATAAATATATATATACATAAATATATATAAATATAACTCATAAAATCACACATTATTATGTTTATTATTGTTTACTTATGATTATATTGAAACTATTAATATTGCGACGATGACGAGAGTGATGGATGAGGATGATGATGATGATGATAATGATAATGATAATGATGATGATAACGACGACGATATTATGATTTTTTTATGATTATGATTATTATACGATAATATTATTACTATTTAAGGAAAGGTTCACAACGTGCCGTGTGTATGTGGGAATAAAAAATATATACATAATGGACATTGTGTTCTCACTTCAAATTAACTGTGTTTTATATATATATATATACATCTCTCTAATTTTAATTATTTTCTTAACATCCTCTTTTCAGAGATAAACGTGTGTAAACATACGTTTTGTGCACTCGTGAATTGCAAGTAGAAGTTCGAAATCAATCGGGAAATGTTAGAGAGATTAGATTACATTTTATAAGACATATTGACTCACATTGCTGAAGATCGCACGGAGTAGTCGACCAAGCTCGTTATAGCCATCGATTTTTGAGCACAGATCCACACAAACACACCGTATTTTTTAACACTTACAAGAGACAACAAGTTCTGCTGCATAACGCGAGTGTAAACCGCGGCAAACTGACATGGCTCACACGGAAGCGCGCGGTTCGAGAATCGCAACATCACTTTCGATTCTCTCGAATCGCTCTCGAACGATTGCCAATATGGCCGCCGTCCGCGGCTCACGCAGCGAAAGGTTATATGCACAGTTAGCAACTGTCAAACGCGTGACGTGACTCGTGAGTCAACTGAAAATTCGAGCTTGCAGCTCGCGTTTCGTGATAAGGATAAATCAAAATGGGAATTTTCTTCTCGAAGAAAAAGCAGCCCAGTCGCGTCACCGAACAGGATAAAGCAATCTTGGTGAGCAAATGTGTTAACCTCGTCATCTCGTCTAAAACTTGCTGAAACATGTTCTTATCTTTAATTGCGCTGGATTTACATTATTATCAACTACGTAATTTGCGACAAGTAGCAGATATTGTACATTAAATTGCGAAAGTCTATTATGCGTTTTCATAATATATTCGGGATGCATTGTTAATTACTTGATCCTTTGTTTGTACAGCAAGTGAAACAAACGAGAGATAAAATTAAACAATATCAAAGAAAGATTGAGCAAACTTTAGAGAAAGAACGATCGCTTGCAAAAGAACTTTTAAAAAATGGAAAGAAAGAGTAAGTATAAATTTGAACAGAAAAACAGTTGTTACATTATATTCTCTCTTCAATGTCTTTTTTATTTAAAGCATACTAACTCGTTTCATCATCCTGTATATTTGTTACAGCCGTGCGTTACTTTTATTACGCAAGAAAAAATATCAAGAACAAGTTCTTTTACGTGCGGATGGCCAGCTGGAGAATCTTGAGCGTATGATACACGATTTGGAATTTGCTCAAATTGAGACTCAAGTTATTGACGGCTTAAAAGTCGGTAATAGCGCATTGAAACAGCTGCATGCTTTGTTATCTATTGATGAAATTGAAAAGGTCATGGATGAGACGAGAGAAGGTATTGAGAAACAAAAAGAAATAGACGAAGTGCTGTCATCGACCTTTACATCGGAAGATGCCATCGACGAAAGTGAGCTTGAAGCTGAGTTGGACAAGTTGATAGAAGCGGAAATCAGTGAGAACGCTCCCGATATACCGGAGGATGTACTATTGCCGGATGTACCAACGGATTTATCGGAACAGGAAAAAAGACGGAAAGAAACAACTCGGGAACCGATCGCAGTAACAGCCTAAGAAGCTTTCTTTCAGAGAGACTTGTAGATTCGCGCTAAAATTTAAGATCCTCTGCAACACACTATGTATATATGTACATATAAATTATAAGATTTACGTAATAAGTATAATTTATATACACACGCTTCTTTTATAACTTGTACTTATTACAAGAAAAAAGTCACTAATATCTTACTTAGAAACCATTGTTAATTTTTTAACAGTTTATCGTATATCAAAAGAATAAATTCTATATATTTCCAATATGTATATTGTATGTGAATGCAAAAGCTCAATATTGAATGATGAGTTGTGTGAATAAAGCAAACTTTTTTACATTTTGTATATTTTTTATGCGACACAACGGACAACTTGTATTCAAATAACAAATTTTACGGTTTCTGTATGTTTATTATGTATATCGATGAGTCAGCATCGACAGTAGTAACGTAGTATAGTCTGACATAGACTACAAGTTACGTCAAGTGTAAGAATATTAAATATTCTTTATAATATGTGAATAGAAATCTTGTCGTTTAAAAGGTTTGTCTTAACGCAAACGCGATAATTGTATCATTGTTTGCAATCGCGATATAATCTATAAGTAACTAAGTGCTCGGAGAGATGATGACTCATTATCAAATTGCTAATATTTCAGTTTATTGCCGCCGCTATTAAACAACAAGCAATCAATATTCCAAAAATTTTCCGCTTTCTGGTTTTTCCTTAAGATTTTGCGTAGGTCAAACGATAAATCAAGTATCGTAGTTTTTAAGTTATTATTTATTCTACAGGAAATATGAAATGAACGTGTCTTCTACGAAATAATATCAATAAGGAAATTCATCGATTAAAAATACACACACATAAACATATATCTATATGTCTTTAGTATTGGTTGTCTAACAAAAAAAAAAGATTACTTTTGTATCTCAATATTACAAAATTTATATTGAGATGTTAAAAACAAATATAAACAATACGTATGTAAAAGTTTATTTTTCGAATGCAAGAGAGTTAAAGAAATAGACACTGTTCAAAATTTCAAGACATAGTAACGTGCATACATCGGTGACACCTGTGCTTGACTCTGGTGGTGTAACTGGCAACGTGGGCTGCGTGGATTAGAAAGACCGCGAGTACGACGCCCGCGCTCGCGTCAGTTTGCGCTGAGTCTTCTTCGTGAGAGTTGCGTTCTCTTGGTGCATCATCGGGGCAGCTCTGTCACGACTCCCTTATTACCGATGCACAGAAGAGAAACGAGAACACGTCGACAGAAAACCAGAGACTCAGTGAGTTAAATTAGTGCGTTTTTTTTTTTTTTTAATCTCGACCGTGAACACAGTCCGTTTCGTCATCGCAGAGAATAGTTCAGGTAAGAAGCGGTCTTTTTGTAATGACCCTGATGACGATAAAACTCGTCTCTTACTTTCAATGCGCGTTATTTACGCGTGTCTAAAGTTACTTTTTTAAAACAATATAAATAAAGTCTTTTTTAGTATTAAATAGTATTACAGATTAATATGCTACAAAAGAAAAATAATGTTGACAAAGTCTAACGTTATTCTACCAGAAGTTTTTGTTTCCCTTGCAGCTAGTGTTGTATTGTACATACTTAGTCATCAACTTTTAATCACATCTTTTATATTCAGAGAACTATTTGAATGAGCGATGAATTTTGCTTGGAGCGGTGTCTAGTTTTATCGTGCTGCTCTTTTTCTATGTAATTTTTATAAAAAGATTCATCGCTCGAAAACAACGTCCGTTTTGATAATAAATACAAAATAATTATATTTGTTGAGATAATATTCGATTCGTTTTTATCAATTTAAAATTAGAGATATTATACTTTTTTATTTTTGCGTAACGGTCGACTTGCTACTCGAGTTGCTCGACTTGCTAATTGAGCGATCACGTGGAAATATTTATCGATACATATGTCTGATGATAGAGTATATTCTCAATTCGGTGTGTGAAATAAGCAACACTTAAGCAGATCGTAGTATACGACGTAAAAAACGGCGTAACACACAGATGTGCGAATTTAAATAATGTGTATGCTTGTAGAAACTAGAAACATGTTGCGATCTCCTTATCACACTGTTACATACATATATAACATACATATGTATATTTTTTGCCGACATAAGCGCAGGTATACTAGCTCAACTGTCGCTTTGCGCATATCAGTTTAAGATATGTATAAAAAATGTTTTTTTTTTTTTAATCAGCTGGAAAGGTCAAATAACATACATCATATTTCAATATTATATTTGCGTGTACACTTACATATGTTTGCGTTTTACATTTTTCCGTTTGTTCAGATAATTTTTCTATTAAATAAGTTTGAGTTTTTTAGTCGTTAAAATATCATTTATCTTATTAATTTGTTTATTTGTATATTTACATTTAATGTGTTTGCAATTGTTCTGGGAAATATCTTCAAAATAAGAAAAAACGTTTTAACCATATGTTAAATTCACTACATGTACAGTTAATATAAACATATGGTAATGTTGAATATTTAAGATGTTGAATCTTTTATGATAAATGAAATAATAAATCATATTTGTAAGGCAATTCATCATGAAGTGCGCGTTTTTTCCGTCAAATTTTGCAGTCGATTAGATTTTGTCTGATATTAAATATGCACGGAAAAAACGTGCGCGATAAAAACGCGATATGTCAACATGTTGACGCGAGTGTGCTATCAAAGAAAAAAAATTTCTGCACTTACTGTTTAACATTTCAAATTAGTTTAAATTTCTTAAACAACACATATGTCACGTTTTATATGCAAAATACATAGAATGTGTAAATATTTTCAATTATTAAAATTTCAATTATTTTTAACTATACATGAATCTTTTAAAAATTATAAAATCAAATCAGTACGTAAAATGCGTTGAATAATTGAAAGAATTTTTATTAAAAATTCATTTTACAGTACGCTATGTTTTTTTAAATAATTTCAAAGACATACAGTGTCGTATAAAAATAATACAACACTGTATTTTTCTTTTGTATTTGTTTAATTGTTTTCAAGGGGGAGAGGGAGAAGGAGAAAATAGACAGAAACCACATATATAACTTGCGTTTCAGATCAATTAGAAACCTGTCCGCGAGTATAGCGACAACGGCAACAAACAAGCTTTACATTTTCTTAAAACATTCGGTCCGTCTTTTTTGCGCGACAGCGCTTTGCAAAGCGTAAAATCGACCGTTTACTTATCTACTTCTGCCGTATTCGACATGTGCGAGGTGCGAAACCGGGTTAAGGTTAAGTCGTGTGTGAGAGACGGGTAACCATGTAACAGTTGTATACTAGTGTCAGTTGTCGGTGCGAGTTATTGACGCAAGAGTCGTAGTTTTCTGATCGGTTTACGGGGAGACTTGCATGAGTGTGCGAGACGCGATGCACGCACATGTAAATATATAGAAGAGATCGCGTCACGCACACACCGTCTGACCGCAACCGTTCGATAAAATGTAAAATGCACGAAAGCATAGGTGGATCGATTCCATCAAAGGCCGGACAGTGCGCGTACTAGTTCTGACTATACGTAAAATTCTTTTTTTTTTTTTTGCATTCTTTAAAAAAGGACATACAAAGTCTGGATAAGTGTCGAAACGAGTTTTTATGGTCGGGTCAGGTTTTATGTCGACTAGAATCCGTCACGTCAGGATTAAAAAATGTTTTTTAACACTGTACCTTCGAAAAGTGCCTCATTTTTGTGACTTGGGGACGATCTCTAGATTTTATTATGTTTTATTTGATATATTGCGTGTAATTCTTTAAGTCGATCACAATTTATCGTCGTGTGTCACGATGATGTTTCGAAAAGCTAACGATTTTCAATGATGATTCATTTAAATACGTACGAACACATCTGAGCTGTTAGTCAATGTGATCTTGACACGTGTAAAAGATACCGCGTTAAGTTACTGAAATTAAGGCTCCATTGAGCACGATTAGCACGTTGATAGCTGAGTTTCTCCGGTGTTATTCCTAATTAACATACGAGATAATTGAGGCAAAATGAGGCTTAACGTATCTGATATCATGACTCGTGTTATTCAATTTGCAAACAGAGCGTCATCTTCGATTCGTCTTGTCGAATTATATAGCTACATATTAAACGAAACTTGACGAACAAAGCGAGTACGCGGCGCGTATTTCACAACAATCTACAAATTTACTATCGCTCATTACATTACCGTTCGGCAATTACCGCGGAGACGAATACTTAATATCTTGCACTTTATTGGGTGTAATATAGACCTCTTGAGGAGGATCGTAGTACAAGTCACGTCCTTGGATGTCACTTCGCGTACGTATGTAAATTGGAATTAATTTCGCGGCCGCGTCGTTGCGTTGGTTTGTGTGTACGTGAACACGCGGAGTCTGTGGGTTGATGATGTGTGTCTCTCTTCATTGCGCGCAACATACGTTTGTACGGAACAAGATGATTTTGCAGAGTACTCGTCACGTGTTTATATATACTCGACGCTTGATCGCGCAATGATAACGTTTTGAAAATAAGACACTTTATCTTTACGATTTTGATACCGGCGCAACGAGCAAACGGGATTGCACAACAACGATTGTAAATGCTTTCTAGAATTATCTCTTTTCTTCATTAGTGTGCACACGCACATATATACTTACTTTATTGCTTTATATTCGGTAACTCACAGCGCGATATGTTAGTCAAACAAAATTCGCTAATTAAGAGAGACGCTCGTGATATTGGCACGTAGTTATCTTTCGATAGCCGGCATGGATGAGACTGGTAAACTATAATTTTTTTTTTTTTTTTTTTTTTTTTATTTATGAAACTTTTATTTTTAGAATAATGAAGAAATTAAACGGATGGATTTTTCGCGTTTGAACGTGTTGAAAAGTGTATTGTAACATTATCCTATTCATACTATGTTCAGCGTTAAGAAACAATTAGTACGCAATAGTTACGAATATGTAATAATATACTCGCGTGTTGCTTTTATTGTTTTAAAAATAAAAGCTCTACCTTGTTATTTTTTTTTTTAAATAAGCTCAAATTTGCTTCAACGGCATGGAACGACACGTTTTAATAACTAAAAACTGATATTATAATATTTTCTCGAAGTGCCATGTCACAAATATATCGATCGACCTGCGCTAATGTTGACAGGACTTATCTGCACGTTAATCGTTCGCATGTAGCCTACTTTGCAGATAATCAAAAGATATTTATAGCGGCTGTGAAATAATGAATTATGTAAAACTGCTAAGTTCCGCTGATGAATAGAGTTCGTGAATAATATATTGATTCCACAATGGTTTCGAGTGCAATTATGTGTCGGCGTCTGTCATTGTACAATCCTACTTATAGACGTTCTCACTTGAGTGTACTTTTGCTTTATTGTACATGTGTCGATATGCCAAACGGCAAATTGGAACGTGTTGATACAGCCGTATGTAACAAACTCTATATCGTATTACAAAATTTATAACAAAAACCCCTTTTGTAAAGTTTACGTCGAAAATATTGATATTTTTTATTAAAGAAAAATTGACACATTGCGCATAAAAAATCGACGATGTTTTAAGTGAATTTCAAACCATTTAAAAAAAAAAAAAAAAAAACACCTATCGATATTTTAAGCGTGTGTTTCAGCAATGTCTTTAGAAGAGTCCAGAAGATCACAGCGTCCGTACAGGTACGGAATGGTCCTGCTATGCGTCGGGGCTCTCATAAATTGGTTGGGTCTAGCCGAGAATTATGTTGAACCAGTGCGTTATGTCGGTGTCGCTTGCATAGTCGCCGGGGCTTTGCTCATTTGCGCCGCGATGTGTTGTTGGCTACACGCACCACCAACTAGAACGAGCACACACACGCAACATGCGAATCATCCGATTACAGCGCAGGTAATTTCCGAACTGTCAACATTCAATCTAGATAGCAATTTATTTGTCTGCCGGAAACAGACTTTATGCTTAACTTGAATCAAACGTAGAACAAATGATTTTTGTTTTTATTTGAAATCTTACTTGTGTAAAAATCATTGAAAATAAAATACAACAAGTTGGCCAATTTTTAACAACAAAAATAAAATTGCGCTGGAAGAATTTAATCAAAATTAAAATTAAGAGAGACCACAAGTATGTGGTCTTCTGTATATTGGCCTACTGTATTTATTTTACAAAAAATAAATTAGAAAACTTTTTTCATACACTAACGAGTATAAAAAGAGTACTAACGAGTATTAAAAAGAATACATAGATATTGATCTTACAGAGCTGGTTTTTTTTTTTATCAGTTCACAATGATGCAGATCGACGCAACGTGATGTTTAGGACTCTGGGGATTAAAACGGTTTTAGATCGATTCGGGTCAACCCCCTTATAGACCACAAAGAACGCATATTATCTATAGATATCCTCTAGCCTAGCAGTAAGCCGTAATTACTAGAGACGGAGTAGGCAGAAAAAGAAAAAAGTTAATAATATATCCTACGATCTAGAGCTCGTACTTTTTTCCCCTTCGAACGAAGCTAACAAAAAAAAGGAGAGATACGAAGAGAAAGAGAAAGAGAGGCAGAGAGGGAAAATTTGTATACACATCAGATAATTTATCGTAATGTTCATACATCATCTTTCATTTGATAAATCGCACCTTGTGTTTGCTTCGAGTTTTATTGGCAAAGTATAAGCCTGATATTTACGAACATTGTAAAAAAAAATTATTTGAGGACAAATCTTAACGCAAGACTGACATTCGCGTCATCAGAAAATGGCGCAAAGTCATGATTATATCACGTTTCTCTTATATTTCTTTTTCTCTGATCTCGGGTTACGGAAATAGCATGATTATATACCGCCATGTCCTTATTATATGATCAACATTACTATTATTAGAAAAATGTGTGTCACGTACTTTCAGTATGTTACACATTGTTTTTTTTTCTGCTGCCAATTCATTAATGCGAACGTGATTACTTATAATATAAAGTTTACAATATGCCGACGATAATTCACATGACGCTTTGTCTTTCTGTGTGTGTGTGTGTGTGTGTATCAAGTTTTATTTGTAAAACAGTTTTTTCGCCATAAAGAAATTGTCGGTAAATATTTTTCACACAAAATAAACGTTCGATCTATTTTCGAATGTTTATCTCTTCGTTATTTACGCTTTGTTACACTGTGTAAGAGAAAATGATATAACGCACGTTGACTCTCTCTCTCTCTCTCTAGAATAATCTCTAATGTCGATTGCTGCTATAAAGGATATTCACCCGAGAGGAGGAAGGGGAAGCATGTACTCAAAGCTATATTTGTCATTTATCCTTGAAACATACCTGCTTATAGTTATGTATGATGACAGGTTTTCAACCTTCGAACAAAAGAAATAAATACACGAAGCAACCATAGCACATTCTCATCGCGACATTCTCACTACCGTATGTTTGTATCAAAGTTTATTTTTTTCCGCTTGTGTGTATATTTGTAAAGAAAAAAACCGCCGCGCATTATTCATAACTTTGTATCATCGCCGCCCATCCATCTCGCGTCATTACGTAATCTCGTTTATTCTTATGAAATAGAGTGTATTCCGTGTCAAGAAACGCAAACGTCATCACCGATTCTGCGAAAACCATTTGAATCAATGTTGAATTGATTTTCCTCTTGACGCTTTACAACCTTTTAAATAACAACTTATTGGTGAGGCCGTTCCTGGGTGTGAAGAAAGAAAGCGCGAAGATATGTGTACAAACGTGTGTCGAAATTTTTTTTTTTTTTTTTTAAACAAGTCCAACCGTCAAGAGACTCGTGTGTAACATATTATTTATTCATGACAACAGACGACATATGGTGTAGGAGGAAGCTCCTTTCATATCTGATACGTCCGATCGAACAGCGGCGCGTGAGCGCTTGGGGTGTAGTCGCGAATATTCGTAATCGCGCGCAACAAGAGGCGTTGTATTTTTGTCGAGAAAATAGAAAAAAAATTTCGCGCACAATCGGACGACCTCGAGATTACAGTCGTTCACCTCGCACTTCCACTTAAGCTTATTATGCAATTTTCCAGCGAAGCTTTTCTTTATCGCCGCAAATAACCACGGTTATTCTCGTCTCTCGACCGCGTATATGGACGACGCGCGCATTTTCACATGTGTAACTCTTTCTCTCTCTCTCTCTCTCTCTCTCTTTCTTTCTCTCTCGTGCGTCACCCTATATATGTATTTTGCGCGCGCCCTTTCTTTCGCGACTTACATTCAAGCCCGATCACAATGTTTTCCGAAAGAATACCGAGAGAACTGGACGTAGATAGAGATATCTATAGACGACCTACGACGAATATAGCGCGATGTGCAACTTCCGGGTGAATATCCTTATAATACGGCATGTGGAATATCTACGGGAATCGCGCGCGGGGTCGACACGTCGATCCGAATAACTTTAAATAGACACGCCGCGAGACGAGGGGATATATCTTCGCGATGTGATTAGCTGTGTGATACTTATTCTTGTGAACGCGTCTTCGGAATTTGTAAGCAAATTTAAATTGAATTAAAAATTTTTCAATAAATCTCCCGAATTAAAAAAAAAGTGAACGTAAACAATCAAGTTTTTCAGCGATTTTGACTCACGTAATGAGCAAACTTGTAAAAAATCAAATTTTGATCTTTAGTTGTCTAGTTGTTAACAGTTATAATATTTTGACAAAATATCCACGTGGAAAATAGCGAAAGAATTAATGAAGCTTTAACTTAAC
This sequence comes from Pseudomyrmex flavicornis, assembly GCA_014825475.1. Classification (NCBI taxonomy): domain Eukaryota; kingdom Metazoa; phylum Arthropoda; class Insecta; order Hymenoptera; family Formicidae; genus Pseudomyrmex; species Pseudomyrmex flavicornis. The sequence continues at coordinate 60,673 of QVNW01000649.1, read as the reverse complement.
CTTTAATCGTCTTTTAAAGATCGATGATCCGATACACGTGATCTCCATCGACGAGCCATCCGGCGTGTCGAGGCAAAAGCCGCCGGATTACGAAGCGGTGACGGACGCACCACCAAGTTACGACGATGCCATCAAGCTAAATCCTAGTCAATTAGTTAGGTTGAATGGTAGCACACCATCGTTATCCTCAGGACAAATTATTCCCACAACCATCAGCATTGTTTCTCCTACGCTCACGCCACCACCGCCGTACGCAAGGTGAGATTACTGATTAGTAAATTGTACAGGTGTTATATTTCATTATTGGGAACATAAACTTTTCTATTCGAATTTGCTTTTCTTCAAGATATAAATGAAGTTAATTATTTTTAAAATATTTATGTGTGCAAAAATCTCGCGTCAATTTTCATTTTCAAACGTTTTCGAATTCACAAACAAAGGAGCGAGTACCTCGAATCGGTCGTTTTTTTTTTCTATTTCAGGTGAGACTTTGGCGTCAGAGAGGGAGAGACCAATGAATCCGGGATGAACATGAGATTTGCGCGCGCAACGTGTTGGAGGATTGATATATTGCCGTCAGTCGCAAAGAACGATCGCGTTGCAAACTGCAAACAATATAACAATTGCCGTTGTTTGCCGTCGTCGTTCGAACATGTATGCGCAGCTGTACAAAATGTGTAATCTTGTCAGGGGAATTAAATCATTCATTTAAAGTAGTACGCTAACAATATTTTTACAATTATAAAAATAGAAAGAAAAAAAGGATCTCTGCGTAGTGTCTCTCGTGCGTGTTATTTATCATTCTCAAAACGGTTAACCCATCTCTTTTATAACCGTGTAAATGTTTCTGCGCTATGACAGAGAGAAACAGCAAATAAATTTTCGAAGGTCAACGCGTTTAAATTTACGTATTTAACATCGATCGGAAATTTTATTATCGAATTATTTCTATAACAATAAAATAGCGTGCACAATCGCGAACAAAAACCTTCATTTTCATTTTAGTTTTATTTCCCAACGATAATCCACGAGCTGTCCCGATAAAAATGCTGTAACGAACCAATATCGTTTACGGTCGATCGCGTTTATTGCTCGGCCGTTGTGCAACCGAGAGAATGCAGCAACGACTTTTGACAGTCGGATGTTTTGTTCAGCTTACTACCAGCCGTTCATTTAATTTAATGATTCGTGTGCCGTTCGAATCGCGTCTGATTGATCAACCGAACTGATCTGCAGAAATAGCAAGGCTCGGTTGGCGAAGAGCAAAGACGCACTTTCTATATGTATATTTTTAGTTTATCGTAATATTATTATTTGAAAAGTGACGTGGACGAGCGTGGAAGAGATGGTAAAATGCAAAGTATATACGTTTGTGTGTGTACGTCCTATTTCTTATTAACATTCATTATACTTGGAAATTTTCATTATTACTTTTTAACACAAACACAACTCACTCAATTACTCATTATCAAATCTACATTTATACAAGATTGAAAATACTCTGACGGATATTTTTATTCTCGGATACATTGAGAAAAAATATGATGAGCGCTTAAAAAGAAATTTTCAATGATAAAGAATAACAAAAACTTAGCGAAGCGCGTAATGAGAGAGCTGCGCGTATCTTATCAAAAAATAATAATGTTCTTCTGTTACGCATTGTCTCATTACATATCTCTTTCAATACGCACACGCGTGCACGGCACACATTCATGCGAAAATTATTCGCACGTCCATTTTATATTGTGTGATATGTATTATTATAAATACGATATAAATATTTGTATTATATACAAGAAGAGCAACACTGATGATGAACGCAATTGCGATGTTCGTACAATAAGACTTTTTTTTATAACAAAAGTGCAAAATATACATGATACATTTTTCTACGTAAATCTTACGTCGCGTCTTTTTACTTTCTCTTTTGTTATGTGTGTGTTTTGCTGACTTTAAACCCTCTCTCCTTCCCCCGCCTTATAGAGATAGATTTATATTATTTAGTTATATGTGTGTCGTTCTATTTTATGTATATGTTTGTATATTACATATATATTACACGTAATATATTAAATGTAATATACGTTACAAACATGAATATCAAGTAGATATTTCACGTGTATGCAAGATAAGAAAGAAACGGATTCAGTATTCATCGATAAATACCCTTTATTCAATCGGAGTAACATTTATACTTACTTAAAGCATGTTTATTGAACTTATAATATATATACTTGTATATTTTTTTTTTATTTTTATTAACGGTAACAATCATAATCGCAGTAATGACAAAAACATAACGGTAATTATGACAATAAATTGATAGCAATTATAATAATAATAATAATAATAAAACAATATAATGCTAAGAGAGAAAAATAATGGCAATATAATAATATATAATTAACAATAATTTTTTTTATACACATATCGTGACTAGCAAGGTGTGAGACAGTAATAATAATATCAATAAACAATATTGCAGAGTACACGTAATAGTTGTACTATTGTAACGAAACAGGACGTAGGAAAAGCCAAATTTTTATTGACCCATCAATTGTTGATTACTTATTTTTCCTCCATTCCCATTCGTTCCTTATTTTTCACTCGTCAATTACGCTAAATCGTGAAGTAAAAGAATTACTTGACTTGATAGTGACAATGATAACCGTAATTATAATGATAATGATAGTGACAAGAATAATTATAACGCCGAGATTATTCGTAAATGTCGGTCGACTATCGCTATCTTTTAATTTGTTATTACTCTCACTACACGGGTTGGTTAAAGTATATTTACGTTTGCGCACTCTCTTTTCTCATATCTCGTCAGGCAAACAATTTCTTCGTAATTGCTTCCCCTTTTTTGTATATACATCATCTATATACCGCATATCATAGTTGTGGCAAAAACTCAGTATAATTATAAAGTAACGTAAGCATCAGTAGTCATACACTCTCTTTCTCTCTCTCTCTTTTTTTTCTCTTTGATTATTCAGACCACATATCTTGCTATTTTAATGATCTTGACGTTATTACTCTGCGCGTCGCAACAATTTTTTGCACAAAGAATACCAACATCAAGCGCATCGTGTATATTTATACATTGTATCATTAGCATCTTTCCCAATAATGTATAAACGATGTTAATTATCATAAACATACACAACAAATCAACGATTTATGCTTGATAATACAAATAGTTTAACAGAAAAAGAAAGAGAGAGAGACGGGTTATTCTGCACATTCACTTCAAAATTATCTTATATTCAAGACGTTTTGTTTTCGTATTATGTTTAATTCATTAGCATCGGACTGCTAACGATATTTTTTTTTCGTTTTGCACTTGTGTGTGTCGATCGATTTATATGCAAGAGCAGCAATTAACAAGAACAAAAAAATTCCTGACATGCCCGAACGATAACACTATATTCTAAACGACGCAGTTTCTTCAAAACCACGAATCGACGTCTCGAAGTCCATAACTTTCATTATTTACAAGCTCGCGTAGCTTCCCTTTCCGCGTTCCTCCGCGATTCCAAAAAAAAAATTCCAAACGTAAACAGATATAACGTAATAGATATAACAGAACGTAAACAGATTGACAAAACAATAACAACCGAAGCGGTATACACGTGTTTTTTTTACAACGTGCGATAAGACAACGTACACAGCAAAGATATATCAAAAAAGGAATGCGGTGACGCATTCTGAAAATCATTATTATTGCACATAAGAACAAATATCCTCCGACTGAATCACATCCTGGAGGAATACAAAGTCTAAAAGTCTTCTGTGTGTCTTTGTGTATGTGTGTGTGTGTCTTTGACGAAATAATGGAGACTCGATTAAAACTCTCTAAATGTTTTTTGCCTCAGCCATAAATATGACAATATGTCGCGCGTTTAGCGATAACTGTGATGAAGAGGCCACGCACGAATCTCACGAGCGTCTCGTCATTCCACCAAACTCGCAGCATTATCATCTCAGCGATTCTTTTTTTTTGTTTTGTTTTATAATAATTGTATATCTCTGTGTGACACACTATGTACATCATATGGACAACATGTCTCTCTCGCATTTTTTCTTTCTTTCTCTCTTTCTCTCTCTCTCTCTCTCGTTCTCTCGTATAGACTCAGTTTACTATTATATAAATATGTTTCGGTATACTCGTGACTTTTTTTTTTGTTTATATTTTATATCGACAGTAGTAAGAGTTGTAGTGGTACCGATAATGACAATTTGAATTAGTCGCTAAAAACGATCTGGCTGGTTGTGTAACAGTTACAATGTAATAATGATAGGGTTAGTAGTTATAGTATAGTAGTATAGTAATAATAATCATAATAATAATCATAATAATAATAATGTGACTAGCTTGACGAGACTAGTTTAGCCGATAATTGATTTGTAAGTAGCTTTTTTTGGTTCAGCAGAAGCGTCATTTGGTAGACACACATATCGGTTCTCATATCGAATCTCGCGCTGATCGCTTTAAATAACGATAATAACAGTTATTACAGCAGTAAATTTACGGCGAGAATCCGATATACAGTGAAATCAATCTCTTTCTTTTTTTTTTTGTTTTTTGTTTTTTTTGTTTTTACACGACAAAACAGTCAGACACCACCAATCTGTCAAATAAGATATATAAATGAATTTCTTCTGTTTCTTCATTTTACGTATATTTACACACACGGCCGTCCCGTGTTAGCGGCGGACCGTCCGTCGATCGTGATACTTGATGCAGATTTATTATGTACAAAAGATATCGCTATGAGCAACGCCCGGCCCTGTAATAAGTCCGTTAAGCTTAGCCTGGATGGATGCTCACGGAGCCGTTCATCCAGTTTTAGATGCCGTTATAATGCTCACTTATAGCAACCTACGCGCCGGTCGGTTGCCGTACAACCGACCGGCCGTGACAACTTTCACTGACGTCGTTGTCCCAACGTGGAATAAGTAGCGGAAACCCGGTTGACGTCACATGACGCAAATTCGAAATTCGTGTCAGCTGGGAAACGGTCATGCACGTATGATGCCGGCCGTATGATTCCGCCCGGCGTTATTCGGTGAATCACGCGTCAACGTAATCGTAGGCCGATCCGCGAAGCTCAGTCATCGTATTATGATCGACGCGGTTCTTCCGCGAAGGCTGAACGTAATTATCACGTTTTGTCGTCGTTGAAACGTGAGTAGATATAAGACCGCGATCCGCATCACGTATGCATCGAATCGTTTGGTCGCGCGGGCTCCGAGCGATTCCGAGCTAAGTGTGGTCGATTTTTAAAGATGATCTCAGATGGGTGTCGGCAGAACTGTGAAGTCCTGCAGCGCGGTCTTCACCGTCTCGTAGATCGGCCGGTTGCTCTCGTCGGCGCAGTAGCCGTCGGCGGTGCACAGAGTCTGCAACTTCGTCAGATAACTGTCGAAGTTCTCGTGACCTATTTTCTCTTGCGGCCCGCCCGGGGCGTTCGGTATTCGCACTTGCTCCAGCAGAGTAATCATGTTGTCACGTAGTGACTGGTAGTATTCGGTCAGATTATTGTTGCGTTGAGCTATCGATGACGTTTCCTGCAAACAGAAAGTAATAGCGCGTCAAATTTCGTCAAGTTTCGCGCACAATGAAAAAAAAAAAAAGCAATGTTCTCTCAACACATTCGCAACTGATAAGGAAATAAATCGCGGATAACTTCCAATTGATCTACCAACATATGACTAATGGAACTGTTATACGTACTCTTACAAATAAATTTCAACATTGAACAATGATGTAAAGTAATCATACAATTATCTCGTATACATATGAAAGCGAAAAAACAAAAATTACATATTTTTGGCACTTATTGTTAATTATATTTTTGCCATCTGTTTATTCAACAAACGGTATACTACCGACTGAGCAAACACTGACCTTGTCTCCCTGCTTGAGCTGATTTTCCATGGCGGTAATATCCGAGCGCAGGCGCAAAACCTGCGACTCAACCCGGGCGTTCTCTCTCTGGAGTTCGGTAATCTCGGCCTCCAGTGTATAGAGATCCTCGCTCTGGGCACCGGCGGTTCCGCTACCGCTCGAGTTACCCTGACCCGTGCTCACCGCACCCCCGTGAGCCGGACCACCGGCTTCCAATCCTAGAGACATGAAAAACACGGTCTAGTTCGACAGACTATTTGTCGTAACGACCGGAAGCGCAAATCGTACACTTTTCGGTTTTCAGAAAGATTTGTGTCGCCGCAAATAAACGAGCAATCTATTCTTATTAATTCTCACAAGCGTAACGATTGACACGCGTAATGAGTAGACTCATCTTTAAAAATAAATTCGAAATCACATCGGGCACGAACTTTTGCTTCGTTAAACAAAAGCATTTTTAACGTTCTGATATTTAAGTTTTCTCTTTTTTATTTGTATAATCATGATCAAAAAGCATCGGATCGAAAAATTCGAACGGAATTTTTGCTCGAGTTTTTGCGTGACACATGGAAATGTAGCGAGCATTTAAATTACGTTAAGGAGAGATTTTTTTTTAGCAGCGACTCAGGCGATTTGCAATTTGCCATGAAAAAACAACATTAAAATCGTATATATCGATTTAGATGCAATTTTTTATAGTAATACTAGCATATATGAATGGATATTTTGCTCGGCTCGAGTCACTGCAGTATTTCGAGATAATAGGATATACGATACGGTTTCTTCTGCGTACGGTTCGTGCCAAAATGATAAACGCATCTCGACAGAAAAGCGAGAGATGACATTTTGAAACTTGTTCGATTATCAAGCGTGTGTGCTCCAACTTACAAATAGAGTAAGAGACGCACGAACCTGACAGGAGTGCCGTAGGAATGATATGATCGAAGGGAAAGATGTCGGGGTGTTTTTTTTTTTTTTTTTTGAGGAAAGTTAGCGTGAGGTGCCATCATACCAGATAGAAGAAAAAAAAAGAGAAAAGAAAAACTCCGAGTGCTGGCGTCGAGATACGCGACATTTAAATTGCGCGTGGATGGACAAAAAGAAGCTTACGATTATAATTTATTGTGCTACAAGATACAATTTACAAATGGTTGCCAACACTCGGACATTATAATTTTTTTTTTTTTTATCACGAAAAGAAAAAATACTGGTGTGTGGATTCTGTATGTAACACCGAAAACACATAAGAAACAAGTGGCGAATACGTCAGTCCCTTACCTTCAAAAGTAACCGTGCTCCAAGCTCAACATGAAAGGAGCTGATCCCAGAATAAATCAGAATATATTATTTTCCATCATTAAGACATATGCTTGTTTTTTTTTCTTGTGATTTTATAATTTCTGTCTTGTACATAACGAAGGAAGAGAGGTTTCTGAGCGGGACCGAATCGAAAGGAAGAGGAAGAAAAAAACGTGACATAAATCAACGCCGTCGTATTTTCAATTCTGGTGCATTTTTTCTCTTTTGCAAACTATATATGTCCTGACATCCCTTCGTGTATCTAATCAGTCGCGATATTCTTTCGTGAACCTGGAACATTTTATTTACTGAGAAAGAAAAGAGATCTCAAAATCGGGAAAACATTAACATCTAACGAAAAACAAATATATATATATATAGTTGAAAGAAGACGAATTCTCTAAATAATCGAGAAAAAAAAAACAAAAAAGGACGCAGGAAAAGAGGTTCTTCTCATTGGTATGACAGCACATCATTGCGTGAAGAGCAGAGTATGGCATTAGCATATATATAGGATCAAGTACAAGGTTAGATATGCACAAGTTTACAAAGAAAGAGATACGTAATTCCGTAATGAGTTAGCACCGCGCTCGTGTACAGACCTCGCTTTTACGATATTGCAAAGCGGCGTGACATTATCAAGTTATATTTCGCACGGCAAATTCTGAAACAAATCTCACCCGGTTGAACGAACGAGCACAATGCGCAGGCACAGAAAAAGAACGGATAGTGAACCGAAATTATTTTTTTTTTTTTATCGCTATTTTATAACATGTTGTTTCTTTCTACTGCGAATTGAATAAAAAAAGAAAAGCGCGTATCTTGCGGTTTTTAATTTTGGCAGCTTTGAGGTGAGATTTTTGCGCAAAGAGCGAGAGAGCTCACGAAAATCTCAGAAGAAAATTTGAACCAATTTTTTTTTTTTTTTTGCAAACGGTCTCACGCACAGTGTGTTTTCTGAACAATTATTATTCTTCGATCGTTAAGTATGGACAGCCGGAAGCGTCATCAGAAGTAACTCGATCCTCACCGGTGATTCCTCTGCTGTACATGCTCATGTTATCCTCCGGTTTTGATTTCTTCACGGTGTGGCTGGCTATCGGACAGCCCGACAGGGATCTATGACTGTGAAAGGAACCGTTAATGTGGCCGAGCCCGTCGCACCCGGGCGTGGGGCAATTGACACCCTCGAATTTCATGGCTGTCGCAGCGGCTACGGCTGCCTTGTGCTGCTCGACTGTACCGCCTGACTCCAACACTCGCATCTTATTTCTATTTGCTATTGGACACCCAGATGCACTGTAAAAAGACAGTAAGAATATCTTAAGATTACGAACAAATGGACAAACTCATCATTGGATCTTATCGATTACGATCATAAATCGCTTATTTAAACTGCACATAAATTAAGATACCAATGTCTTTTGTGCTCGATAAGATTGACATGCGGTTTTGCGATGGATGAAAAAAAAAAATAATTTTTAAAGCAAAATATTTCACGCAAATGGAAAATTCAATTATTATTTATCAAAAAGATAATGTGCAATTTTTCTGATGTACGAAATTCAAGCTGAAGATTTCTATGAGTCTTCTTACCTGCGGTGCGACAAGAATTTGCCGGTGGCATGGCCGGACCCGTCGCAACCCGGAATTGGACATCTGTAGTCCAAAATGCCAACACCACATAATCCATCCGCACAGAGCGAGCGTGAAACGAGCGGAAACCGCCAGTTATTAGTCAGCGTCTTCGCTTTTGCGCGGTGTAACTCAGGCTGGAGTTAGGATGTGGTTACGAGGGAACGGGATTTCCCCTTTTCGGTCTCGCGCGACAGCCTCTCGGTACGTGCAATGCGGTCGAGAAGATACCTGCGTTAGCTGCTACGTGCAACGTGCGAACGCGACGAAAACGCAAATTGAGATCGCGATTACTACCGCACCCTCAAATTGCACAACTTGCGAGATGTAATCGCGTCGTGAAACTAAATCCTAGCTAAGCTCACGATGGCCGTTTGGCTCTTTTCGAATCCCATTCTCTCTTTAACATTCAATTTTGTCATTTAAACAAACTGATTTTTTTCATTTATTGATTTCTTTCTGTGTATATATAAAATGTAATTTGTTTTTGTTTAAACATGTAATTGTTTTTTTAATTTCGATCAAAATTCGAAAAAGCAACGTGAATAACTATTGAAACTACAGCTTGATTATTCACTTCACCCGAATAGAAAATGTAATCAAACTAGAAGAAGCGCATAATCACAAGTACTCGGATTGACTAACCTCAAGGGCTCAGAATCTTGACCATCTCGGGGTTTACTCTTTGGCTTGTTCGCTCGTGGACAGCCGGACAAACTTCTGTGCGACGAGTAATTTCCCGTGACATGTCCAGACCCGTCGCAACCTGGCGTGGGACATTTAAGCTCCTGGGAATGCGCCTGGATTTGCGAGCGGTCAGCTCGTGGACATCCAGACAGGCTGCAAAGAAAAGGAGACTCTCTTCTATTTTAACGCGTTGCAAGAGCCATCATGAAGACCGCGCGCGTTGCACACAATCTGAGAACTCAGTTGAGTTCAACTGTTCATTTCATCGGAAGAAAACGTTACTGCATCACAACGCATCGTTATAAAAAAAAAAAAAATTGTGTAAAAAAAAAATTTCGCAACGCGGTAATCTTCATGGCTTTGGTCACGAACGCACACCTCAAAAACGTCCAACCATCGTTTCAGCAACACATCGCATGCAATTTACGCGACGTTGCCACGATGTTCGTATAAAATACTCACATGATCTCAGCTGTTCGGCTTGAAAGACGAAAATTAGATTTTCTATGAGTGTCGAAAACACATTTTGCTTTCGTTTTTTAAAGTGATCGAATTATCTAAACGTGTCGCACGATAGGTGATCTGATGCACCTATTATTAAATAACGCTGTTACGGTAAACTTGTTAACCGCCGCTTTAATGATCATATGATATTATATTGATCGAAGCGGCATGAGAGACAGTGGCTCACCGAGATCAGTGCAGCGAGTCAGCGCACTTTGGTTTCAGGTTACGGCTTAGGTTTTTGGACGACTTGCCTTGCGTCCAGTTCGAACGGACATTCAGGGGAAGGGAGGGAGGCTTAAGACTCGCATCTCTTTGTCGATCTCAGTATCGGTCTCGATGTGCACGCCAACGATTAAAGTTTCGAGTCTTACGCTCCTAAGACACCCCCTCCGAATGTCGTGTGGATATGTGATCGATGCGAGCGAACAAACGGATTCGTGTTTATGATATTAGCATGCAAATGGCAACGCCGTGTTCCAGTTGGATCACTCATGAGGTGTCGCTCGTAAGATCAATCGCGCGTTCGAACTCGCGTTGATCCACACAGAGACAGAGATCGATCTTACTCTAAGAACATCGAAAGGGAGAGAGCAGGGAGCACACTCACACCTGACCCCAATGAAACTCGCCCCGATTGCCGATTGACTTTGCACGAAGAGAAAGAGAGAGAGTGTGTGTCATACAAGAGCGACATATATATATTATACGTGACACCGGTTTAAAGTTTTTTTTTTTTTTTTTTCCGTGATCATTAAACGGTTCTGCTATGACATGGTCATTGACGACAGTTCGCTACGAAGCTGCCCACTCGAAAGGCTGGCGAAAGCGGCTTTTAACGGACGGGTAAATCGATCATCAATAACTACGATTATTTAGCGAATGAGTCTCGCGATCGACATTGCCTTGTTGTAATAATATGTGCAATTGTACCGAATTTTTGATTTTGTCATCCCTTTTCGTAGGGGTCGGGTAAAAAACAGTAGGAAAAAAAAAAGAAGTTTACTCAATTACGAGGCTCATCTACACACTTTTTGATCTCGCATAATGTAACGTAGATATAGATACGTAGGATATGTATATATATATATATATATATATATAAATATGTATATAATATATAAATATATAAAACGAGAAAGAGAAAAACGAAGAATAAATAGATATGTATCATAAACAAAAAAATAAAGGTCTATATCTCCGTAATATACTTATGCATGATAGGGGTATGTAGGTACCACTGGATATATTCACACGCATACGTGTGATATATATGTGTAGTACAATAATATAATATATATGTATATATATATATAATATACATATAATTATATGTATTGTGTAGCAAACATAATATCGAAGAAGTTTACAAGAGTCAACCGCTTAATTAGGAAGAGGAAAGGTTTGCTAGATGTTTATGCTTCGTAATCGCAACACACTTAAGAAGCAACTACGCCACGGACCATCAATATGCATCGATGCAAAGAACCATCTATGTATATATGTAACTCGCAAATTTGCTCAATGTTGTTCGTGTTACAGCCTCTGCTTGTGTGTTTGTCCCGTACATATTCATCATCTACTGTGTGTTTGGATAAAATTTATTGTTATTATTATTATTTATAGGCTGTTTTGGGAAATCAAAGGAGACTAGTACAGATTTTTATTGTTCGTATTGTTGTGTATGTGTGTTTTTTTTGTGTGTATGTAGCGTGCGTACGTGCGTGCTGCATCGCCATATCGATATATACATAATTGAGCGTTCACGTCAAAGATCTCGGTGTAAATGTCGATGTCTTGCCTTCTGTGGGTAGCGTAGTTCCCTGAGACATGACCCATGCCATCACAGGACGACGTAGGGCACTGTATCAGCTCCTTGCCGTCGCGACCACGAGGGGTGGGCCGAGGCGCGAAATTCAACGAGTACCTCCTCACACTCATACTGCATCGAACAACATTAACCGTCAAATCGAGAATTCCTAACTGACTGCCGAATTCGTCGTTAACTTTTCTACTTGTTGCCGCGTTCGAGTGGCAAAGAAAAACTAATAGATATGCACGTACATTTGTAATCCAATCACTCAAAACAATTTTTGTTTTATTGTCACCAATTTAATGTAATTCTTAAAATTATAAACTATTTAAAAGAGCGAAAGAGAAAGAGGGAGAAAGAGAGAGAGAGAGAAAGAGAAAGAGAGAGAAAGCACTTGAGCAGAGATCATCTAATAATAATTTCATATATTTTCCTTATATTTCGGAAAGATCGATTTTCGATAATCGACTTTCATAAATCGTTTTCTCAAATGTGGAAACGAGAATGTATTTAGTTCCTAGTTAAAGAGCGGTGCGCAAAGTTATATTGCGTTTCGTAACTTTTCTCTCTCTCCTTCTCTTTTTCTCTCCTCTCTCTCTCTCTCTCTCTCTCTCAGGTACGAGTGGAAAAGCAGTGTGCGACGTGATAGCAGTGATATGAAAAAATTGTCGACAAGTGGGGAAAAAGAGGGCGAGAGGAGACGAAGGAGAAGGCAGAAGAGCAGACCGAAGGAACATATGCCGGTCAGAGTCCGAGGGGTGGTGCGGTGGTGAAGAGCACCATAGTCCTTGCCTCACAGTCTCATCGTAGTTTCGTAGATGGGCAAGCCGCCGTCGGCTATGAGAAAGCCTCGATGGCCCTTGAGTAGCCGCGATATTGCCGGGTAACCGAGATCTAACGGACGCGGACTTAAGTGCAATTCACCGGTACGCCGTGGGACTACCCATTCACCTCCGCGGTTTTGTAGGCCTATACACCGTTTGGTTGCTCTGTCTTTGAAAATTGTTTGCACGGACGCACAATTACCTCTTTAATTTGATATTTTCCAATCGTTTATCGATAATTTTTTTCAGATATTTCATTTTTCAATAATGTTTTCAACTGACGTAAGATAGCGTATGTATCTTAAGTTGATATTTTCTTGCAAATTTCGCGTATTGCATCTATAAACGTTGTATCGTAAAAATAAAGAGCAACAGATTTAACTCTGAAAAAATTGCTTCCTTTTCGTTTCGCGATCTTTACCTATGTGTTTGATACTTTCGTACGTTAAGCGGATAAACCGAATTGGGGTGTACCAATATTTCCGAGAAAGAGAAAGAGAGAAAGTCAGTAATATAGTTAGGACGTGAAGGGTGTTATATTGCCCGCCGCTATTAATAAAGTTGAAGTTCGGATTTAGATTGGTTTTACCGAGGTTTCAGCTGGTCGTACGTGTTCCACGTTAGCGTTCAATAAAGATATAGCCAACGATTGAAAGAGAGGGATATGAAACGATTAAATATCGTGAAATCACTTATGATACGCTCCTTTTTCTTGTAATCTTATGCGAAACAAAGTAATACACTTATTTATTTAATATGTTTATATCATTAGCGAATATTTAATATATACACGAACGATTACCTTTGATGCAAATTACATTAGCGAGATTTAAAAGAAGTCTGAACCGTTATGTTTATTGATTTGTCTAAGTTTTTAGAAGAAAATAGTAAAAATAATATATTTGTGATATTTATCTCACGAAGAGCGAATGTGCAGGTGTATTGTCACACACAGCAGTATCGTAGGATTCCGACAAAATAAAAATTTTCATAGTTTTCGCACTTCCGTCCAATGGAGACATTCCGTGAAGTTTGCAAAAAGCAGCGCATCGAATTTTGGACGGCGATAAGGTTACAAAAGGGATAGAGAGCAAGTTTGCCCCCGAGGTAACCAGGGAGGTGTGTTCCGGGTTCTAACCCACGGCAGGGACGCCGGGTCTCGACCCATAATCCAGTGCGGTGGCAACTGATTATACCCCACCTCCCATTTTAGCCTTATCCCGCCTTGCCTTCGTACCATCCCGCACACCACTTTCAACCTCTTTACCCCGCGCGTGCGTCTTCCACTCGAGCCTCATCCTCATTCTCTTCTTATACGTTAACCGCGCCTTCTCTCCATACCGCCGAGCTTCACGTCAATTAGAATAAGGTTGGCACTTTCGGTACGAAGAGTAATTACTTTAATTAACAAAATAGAGGTGGGTATGCGCGCGAGTTTTGCCCCCTTTTCCTCTCGCCCTCGCTGATGTTAGCCGCCGCCGCCGCCGCCTCCTCCTTCTCCTCCTTTTCCTCCTCCTCCTCCTCCTTCTCCACGTCTTTTCGAGCTTTAAGGTACGAGTCTATCGCGTGAAGGATTCGTACGATCCTTTCCGCAAGGCAAGTAAGTACCAAAAGGCAAGAGCTCGCGATGCTCGCCTGCACGACGTGTGGACGTATTTTCTTCAATAAGACTAATAACACTACTTCGCTCTACAAATAATTGTTCGTATTCTCATCGCATATATTTAACGTTAAAAAAAAATGGCTGTCTCATTTCAGTAAAATAATTTGTAACGTTTGACGCAAATAGTTTGATTCAGAGAAGCACATAATAACGCACGCGAAGTGCAAAAAAAAAGAATATCGCGCGGTAAGAATATCTTACTGATATTTCGTGCGGTGTATTCCCAGACCTATCGAGAGTAGAAATATTTTCAACAAAACTTTTTTGTTTCGTGACCGTTGAGAGAGCTCGAACTAGTTTCGATTTTATTGACAAGAATTGTTATCTCACAGTATAAACATAAAAGTTTGTGATAAGCAAAAGGTATTATAAAGGTACTTGTATATTACTAATAATATTAATCGCAATATATGTATATTTTTCATTCAAAGGGAATAAAAAAGAAATATTCCTACCTGTCATCCTTGCTGGACGGTTTATCGAGAGGTCCAACCGTGTGCTGCGGGGGTGGCATGCTGTAACACGGTGCCGGAGTGTAACCCGCTGGAATCTGATAACCGGAAGTCACTGGGCCACCCGGATAAGTTCCACCGCAGTTGTAACCTGCGGTGGGATACGGCGTGTACGTGTTTCCGGGATATTCAGGTTGAACGCCGGTCATTCCGTATCCTGGGTGAGGACTCATGGGTCCGTAACCTTTGAGACATTATGAATGAATCGAGTTACAGAGTTTACAGTGTTGAACAATCAATGTAGACAGTCAATATAAGTTCTTAGGTAATCTGCATCTTTCTGGCTACCAACGTTCTCTTGTGTTTTATTTTGCGAAATCTTCTAGAGATTAATGTATTCTTTGAGAAACGCGAATTCTTTCTCAATTCGACCATGCAGCGAGAACGCATTTCTAGGACACTCTGCATAAATACTACGTGCGTATATATACGCGTCATGTGCTCGAACACAGGGAGAATAGCGAAAATAGCGCGAACACAGTCGTGCTACAGAAGCAGCCCGCTGCTTGATTAACTGTTGTAAAATCTACACGTTTATTTACTGGCAAGAATTCATTTTGTCGAGAGAGCACGCAGTGCAAATAGCCGACGGACGGAAGGCCGACTGTGCTCGCGCGCGCGCGACGTCGCGTGAACACAGTGACCCTACGTGTGTCGATGTGTATGTGTGTGTGTGTGTGTGTCGAGACCGGGAAACACGACGCTGTGTGTGCTCGAATGTTTCAATTTCAATAACTACTCCCCAGCGTCAGAGTCCGCACAATATCGGCCGCGCCGGACTTTTGCTGGCGCTACGTGTACGCGAAATATTGATAATTAACAATGGCCGTGTACCGTCACAGGGGGGTGGTTCGACGAAAAGGGTGCGCACGGTGCACATTCAGGCCAAAGGACGGAGGTAAAGAGAGAGAAGGGGGAAGAGAGAGAGAGAAAGAGATAGAGAAAGAGAAAGAGAGAGGAAGAGAAACGGAGAAAACTAGAGGGACGATCGGAGGGAAAAAGAGAAGGAAAAAGGGATGAGAGGGGGAGAATAGGCCGCAGGTTTGGAATGCCAAGGTATAGAGAGACCGAGGAAAATGAGAGTTTGGCCATAGGTGCCTATTATGGCAGTCATGTACTGTTCTGGTGAATTTTTATTCGACGGTTGTAACCGCGTATCGTCCCCCACCCCCACCTACGCCCCTTGCCGACCCCCAGGGGCGTCGGACTCTTTGTTCTCTTCCGAATCCCTCATCCATACACCTCCTCTTCGTCGCTCTCTCTATCGCCTGATGTTACGACGCCCGTGTAAAGACACATTAACGCTTCGCCTATCTCTTCTTTTTGCTATGTGTTTAAATTTATAGCACTAAGGACATGCTGTCGCGTTTCTTCTTTTCCCTGAGCATGCGTGTTGGTTTTTTCGCGCTCTCATCTTCATTCTACATTATCGCACGCGAAAACGATAATTAATATTTTTGCTTAAAATTTCACAATGAATCACATTCATCTGTAAACAACGCGCGCAAACGCGTCATTATTTTCGTGTGTAATAAACATTTGTCATTTTGCACGAACACAAATGCAATGTTTTAAAAGTAATCCTTCTGTGTGATCACAAAGAAAAATCAGTCGCGGTTATAAAGCACCTTCGGAATGCGGATAATAGATTGTCTTGCGAGCTTTACGCGGTAAACGATGATAACTCACCAGTGGGATCTCGGTAGGCGTCCATGTAGTGGGAACCCCCGCTGTCCGGCGTGCTTTCGCGACTGTACGCTGTGACATGCACTCCAGGTGGCGGAAACCCGGGTACAGGCCTGATTCCCGGACCCCCACTGAAATTGACCGGCTCGTTCGCCGTTGAGAAATCAACGGGCTCGGTTTGCTCTTCGATCGGTCGTGGCGCTGGAAAACCTGGACCCACTGGAACCGCGACAGCTTCCCCGTGGCCAGTAGAATATTGCGGACTGGGTGCGCCACTACAGCGGAAACAAATATACATCTCACTTGCTCAACTATGCAATATGATTAGATATTATCTATGCGATATGATTTATCTATGTAATATATATGTGAAATAGTCAAAGTTCATTTCAATCTACTTGATGATTGCTTTCTTTAAAAAAAAAAAAAGAAAACTATGTATTTTTCTTAGAAAAAAACAACATTTAGAAGTTTTTCTATTCTCACGTGTTTTTTTTAATATATCAAATAATATCAAAATTAATGCGTACCTATGAAGTCTGTTGACACTCAAATCGAGAGTCTGACCCTGAGGACTAGGCACTTGAGGACTAGCCGTCAAGTGAGGACTCGCTGCAGCTTGAGGACTGTTTCCCACTGTTTGTCCCCCTCCGTATTGCGGACTTAGACTGTTCGAACCGTAAGGAGGCGCCTGTAAATTTCGCACTCATTAGTAAACATATATATCGATTTGCGATAAAATATATCGATTTGCGATATATATCGATTTGCGATATATATCGATTTGCGATATATATCGATTTGCGATATATATCGATTTGCGATAAAATTGTAAATCGCGCGGAATGTCAATGTATTTTTCGTCTAACCTGAGGACTGGTCGAGGTGACACTAGAGGTAGACAGATCCATTACTGATCCTCCAGGCGAAGTGGGCGGTCCGCCGGGCTTCTGCAACTGCTGCATCTGCGCGACCGTAACACACTTTACTGCAACATCCATAGAGACGCAACATTAGAATCAACTCTTGTATACTTGAGAAGTGATTTCAATCAAATTACCATCTTCGGTTTTAATCATTCCGGCCGCCGTGGCAGCGGCCATCGCCATCTGATGTTGTTGCGCGGCCGCCGCTGCCTCTTGATGATAAACTCGTTCCTGGTCTTCCGGTGTCATGCCGGTTTGTCCTAAATAATACATATTTGCGCGTGAGTGAAGCTGCTGCTGTTGCTGCTGCTGCTGCTGTTGCTGCTGTTGTTGTTGTTGCTGCTGCTGCTGCTGTTGCTGCTGCTGCTGTTGAGACGGAATAGGCGCGCACGATTGCGTATCGTATCTCTCGTAAGTCGTGCCGGTACCGGGATCGTAAGGTCGATGATTGGCCGCGCTAACTACCGCGTTCTCATAGCCTCTGCCAGTTATGTCATTCGAATACGTCACGACTGGTCGCGCGATATTACTCGTTCCGGGATGCATGTACGCTCTCGCGTGTTCGGCCGATCTGTGGTGGTAGAGCTCCTCGGTGGTGGTCGCGGCAGCCGCCGCAACCGCCGCTGCGGCCATCATAGCGGTGGGCTCATAAGGAGACCTCTGGGACATCTGATGGCTCATTCTGGTGTCCTCTACCATCGGCATCGGATACGCGACCGGTTGCATCGGTAACACGTGATGCGTCGGATGCTGGCTTGGATGATGAATCGTCGCTCCTATGGATGGTCTCGAGTTCATCGCGTCCATGGACGACATGGACGAGGAGCTCGAATCCTGATTCATGTAGGAATCGTACGTTTGTCGTACCGCAGGGGGTGGCGGTGGCGGGGGTGAGTTCACTCTACAAGACGACGCGTCTTCCGTCTTAGGGACCAACAACTCGCTCGTATTCTGATTTCTCATAGATAATGTGTTGCAACAACTGCTGCTGAGAGTCATATTTTCCGTTTTAGGTACTTTCGCGGGACGCGACGTGCTGTTATCCTCCGGCGTTTTCGGAGGTTTCGCGTTAATATTCGTGTTCTTCGCAGACGAATAATAATCGTATGTCAGACTGCTCAGTACTGGCTTCGTGTCCTGCGTCGTGGAGCCGTACTGCGAATAGTTTTTCGTATCCATTGAAGGAGGCAACAGATTCGTGCTGATGTATTCTGGCGGTATTCCCGGCACTATCGTGAAAGATCGTTTATTTAGTTGCGTATTTCAACGGATACATTACGTGAGAGATTTCATGAGTTTCAAGTTTTAGTGAAAGAAAAAGAAACTCTTGTAAATAAAAAAAATACTACTCTTTTCTATAGTAAGAAGCATAAACGCTCACTAATATCGTAAATAACATCATGCAACTATCGATTATTGAGAAAAGCTTTAATTTAGTTCAGTAAGATAACCAATAGTGTTCAACCAATTTTTATTTTGAACAAGGTGAGACGTAATAATTTTTTTTTTCAATAATCTCCGCTAGAGTAAACCGCGCTTTACAAAAATCTTTTTAAAAAATTAGATAGCAATGTTTTATCTTCTATTGGCGAAACAACCGTGACACGCACAAACGTGACGAACGGCAAAGAATGAGAGAAGATGCGTGATCTAATATAACGAGATTACATCCCTCGTCCTGTCTCCTGCGATTAATCTCGTCGCATTAAGAGACAGTGAAGATTTCGCCAGATTCGTGTCCGGCATGTCGGAGATACACGCACGACCAAGAGATCCCTGTATCCGTCTTACCTTGAGCCTTTTGTCGTGCCTCGCGTGCGGCCTGTTTATTGGCCGCGGCGATGGGACATCCAGACAGGCTTCTGTGCGTGTTCCGATTAGAGCTGACATGACCGCGGCCGTTGCAACCAGGCGTCGGGCATTTTAATATAGTCTCATGCATCGCCAGAACTGCGAGAACCCAGAGACACGTGGCGTGGTTACAAACACGTTTTGCCACGTATACGCGTTGCGTATACATAATTAAAGAGACGCGGCGCACACGTACGCGGGCAGGTGAAATTGTAAGGCGCGCCTTGTCTTTATGCGTTGAGTATAATTATTCTTGCTGGGCACCCCGTGTATATTTCTCGCAAAAAAGGGAACAAGAATACGGCAAAGAGGGAAAAACAAAAAAGCTTTTTTTTTTTTTTTTTTTACTGGATGCGACGGTAAATCATTACAATTCATGAATGACCGACTGAGAGAACGCGAACATAGTAGAGGAAGTTTGTATGGTGTTGCGTTTAAAAGAGAATGGAAAGGAGAAACGTAAACGGATCAAAGGTGTGAAAGGCCGAAGAACACACAGCGTGTGTGTCACGCCGTGTGTGTGAAACGCAAATTAATGTGTAAACCAGAATATAAATTTAAAAATACCGAGCGGGTAGAGAGAAACACAAGTAAAGACAAGTAATCAATTAATCGATATAGAAAATTATAACACAACAACTTGCACAATCTGTGTGTGAGAGGAAGTGTTTTTTCTACGTCGACGAGAACGTTTTTCTCTATTCGCGAGCGAGCGCAAAGTACATGATCGTTTCATAAAAGAATTTCGATGAAGTGACATCGGGATGACAAAAAAAAAAAAAAAAAAAAAAACTATTGCGATCGCACAATGTATCTACGATGTATGCAAACATTGTGTGCAAACATGTGTAACTAAATGTACGACTACGTCGTATTTTCTGAGCTACAACTTGATTTGTCGTTAATGGGAAATCATTATATCTTCGTCGTTGCGGCAAACTCATGCATTATGATGGGAAGCTCG
The DNA here is from genome assembly GCA_014825475.1 of Pseudomyrmex flavicornis. Lineage (NCBI taxonomy): Eukaryota > Metazoa > Arthropoda > Insecta > Hymenoptera > Formicidae > Pseudomyrmex > Pseudomyrmex flavicornis. The sequence goes on along the minus strand of QVNW01000649.1, from coordinate 40,395 downwards.
AGCATCGATCATCTGACCGATCGTTGCGTAATTATACTCAATCGCACAAGTGTCCTCCGTGTGAAATGTCCGGCGTGTGCGCATACGCCGCCGCGCCGGCTCGTCGCACACCGCCCGTGTCTCGAGTTCTCCAGAGGGTTCGTAAGCACGAACAAATATATATATATATACCAAAAAAGTACCAAGTTCGAAGTGTAGTGATATAATTCTCTACTATAATAAACTACGAATAGAAAAAATTTAAAAAAAACTAAAAAGAAAAAAAAACGCAATAAATTAAGCTCTCTACCCCGCAAATAAAAAGCGCAAAGAATACAACAGACAGATACATACACGCACACACACGCATACGCGACGCGTGCACCGCGCTTTTATCGCTGGAAAATGTCCAGTCTTTCTCTCTCTCTCTCTCTTTCTCTCTCTCTTTCTCTCTCTCTCTCTCCCTCTCTTTCTCTCTTTAATTTGATTTCGTGTATAAAAGAGATAGTTTCGTTGCGTTTAATGAGGCGAGGAAGCCGCAGAGAACAATAGTCTTTTGTGGATGACGCTAAACGAGGTGGATAATCAAGAATAAAGAGAAAGCAAGCTCAACTTTGGTCAAAATATGTTCGAAAACTATAATTCTAATGTACTTAACCCTAATATTCCTTCGGTTCATGCAACCGTACGAAGTTGAGACACAGATCTGAACTATGAAATGTAAAAAGAAAAAACGTCTCGAAAGATTCCATCGCCAAGAACGTATTAGAAAACAATAAATATAGTTATTATATTATATACATGTTCATTAATATTTTTGACAACTTTCTTGACAGTGTCGAAAATTATATTTCAAGGTAAACCGACGTGATATTTAATTGTACACTTTGAAGTGATCAAAACTGATTATTCATCATTGCCCACTTCTTCACCCCATTACGCGAAAAGACACTCTCGCAAAAAGAAGATGCACTATGTATATATAGCTACGATAAAGAGTTAGTTTGAGATAAAAGGATGTACTTACTCTCTGGGGTTAACTTATCCTTTTGTGGACATCCAGAAAGGCTGTAATTCCTAAAAAAAATCTTTTGCCTTCCTAAAAAAAATTTTCTGCAATTTTTATCTTGTTGTTATGCAAACATTTATTTGAGTATTGCACAGGACACGCGGATCATGAATTGACTTATTGATGTTGGTTTCTCTTATAACGCCACGCGCGCAACACGATTCTCTCGTAAAACCGCGTAGGTGTGTAATCGGCTGTAGCCGAGTGCGGAGCACAGGTTAATTACCGATAATTGCTTACCTGCGGTGGTGAGAGTAGAGTCCGGTCACGTGACCCTGTCCCGTGCAGCCTGGGGTCGGGCACTTGTTGCCCTCTGTAACAAATCAAACCGCCACACTGATGTTAGCCGATTAAGTTGCAAATATACGTACTCCTACGTATTTTCGAACAATAGCCGTGTTTATCAAACTCCCATATATTCTCTCTTATATGTATGTATAAAAATTATGAAATTACCAATATAGAGACCAATTATTTTGTGTATGTTAAAAATTAAATATGCATCTAAACTTTGCGTAAAAAAAGACGCGTGTGTCCAATAAACTACTACTATAGTTACCACTAGTATCAAAATTCTGAAAAACACACGAGTATACGAGGATAAAAAAATGTATAGACTAAAAAGTACGCGAAAAATAATTATGTATGATACTTTGGTACAGTTTGCAACGCGGTAGTGAGAGAACGCGACGTGAGAAGTTGAATAGAAATTAACTATTGAATAACTGACAGCCGTCGTGTCCGATATCGTCGCGTAGATTCATTCTGCGCATCGAACCGAGAATATATAGCTTATACTCCCCCGTTTGCCAATATAACGCGTATACTTTATTCTTCACAGAGAACGTTGAACACAGTTGGGACGAAAGACTTCGCGAGCAAGCACAGCGCGGGAAACGTCTATAAAATTGTGTGTAAGTATTGTGTGTATAACAAGATTATATGTTTTAATATAGAAAAAGAGATGACTGTGTAACTTTTGTGCTAATAAAACTCGTACAATTTTTATAAAAATATGTTATTAGATATTATTATAATTAAATATGTGTGTGTGAGTATATAATTGTGCAAGTCTTAAATCTCTTTATAACAAATTCGTGAAATATTTCGAAAAATGATTTAAAAAAAATGTGCACAATTTTCTCTCAAATATGCACGTTATTTAACAGCAATTTTCAGACTGTGTGTCTTTAATTCTGTGTGTGAGTGTGTGACGAGTGAGAGGTCCCAAGTAAAAGTTGAAAGGACGATCCAGAAGGGTGGAGACGACCTCGCGTGTGGTCAGCCTGGATCTCGTCGCACGAGTTACGCATTTGTGAATAGCCTCTGGGATTTCTCTGCACCGTGACTAAGCCTTCGGGATTAGTACAGGATATGTGGCCGGCCTACAACTGTCCGCGAAACAAAGAACAGATAGATACCTCATTCTCATACAGAGTGAAACTTTCGAGCGATTGGAAAAAAAAAAAAAAAGTTTTTCTCCACGTGATAATTTTGTTTCCTCCCTATCTATGCATTGTGCGAAACACATATTTGTTTATACAAAATACGTCCGCGCGTTATAACTGAAAATTAGCGTCGGTAATTTAGAAACTCTTTCACGAAACTTTTTTCGAGCCTTTGTTTTTCTTGCAACGCGCGGCAACACGAAACTACGACCGTTAGCTAGACGAGCATGTCCCGAAACGGCCGATTGTCGACCATCTGTCGTGCGCTAGTTGTAACGTAATGATCGGTGCACGTCACGTATGATCTTGGTCATATGCCCAGGCCGACCTCGCGTGATCAGACAATTACAGGTTTCTAGTACACTGCAGGTAGCCGAGAAGTACCGGTCGGTTAATACACGAGTGTCTTTTGACAAATGCGACGAATATATTAACACGTTTATAAAGTTGATAATAATTCGATATGATTAAGTGTATGTAAATATAAATTTTTATATAAATATAGATATATAGTGTTGAAATAAATCCACACGTCGGCAACATACGATCAATCGCAAATGTTTTGCCGACTTTGTCTTATGAACATTAATAACAAAGCTCACGTTCTAAGTGAGAGCCTGTGCGAACTCGAAACATCATTACAACTACCGGTCATACTCGGGACGAAACATAAGTAGGTTTGTCACGTGTGTTGGAGGATTCGGAAAGGGATTCTAGGAGGAGCCCCTTAAGGCGAGGCCAGCTTTAGGTTAGTTGACGGGGATTCTCTTGAAGTGTGCGAGCGCACTTTTATAAAGTTTGTCGTGTACTAATCCCTCAGCTGGGTCTGATCCCCCTAGCCAACTACGGCGGAGCTCCTTCAATCGAGCGCCGTGACGCCGGGAGAAACTTCATCAGGTCGTCATTTCGCGTTTCAGAAGAGCGAGAACGCCAACAAGAAGGACAAAGATGGAAAGCCAGTTCTTACTTAGGTGCTCGCCTTTTTCTTCGACCGGGCGGCGCCGCCCACCTACCTATAAATTGGATTACGATACGTGACGTCATTAGCGGCATGCTTTATTTGCGGGCCACGATGCTTTCCAAGTTCCAAAGTTGAACGACGGCACACGCTGTCAAGATTGTTTGAAGCCCCCTCACGTAATTCTTTGAGAAGAAACTCAGGAGGATTAATTTAGCTCCGCCGTCACAGTTCCGGCCAGAGATTAATGTTCAAAAAACTGCCAGATTTTTATTTGCAATTATGACAATAAACACCGCAGAGAATGATAATAAAACGCACGCAAAAAATGTCGCACTAATAGGTCACGATCGTGTAACACTACGGGAAATCGGTGTTATTTTTATTTCGAGAGAGGAAACGCTGAAGCTTCCTGGTTTTTAATTAGCGCCGGGTAAAAAAGGTTCACCGGATAACCGAGGGCGAGCGGTTGCCCTGGTAGGATTAATAAATTAGCCGTAAGGTTTTAAAACGGCCACGTCGGTGGCTAAGCTCAGGGGGTGAAAGGTAAGAACGAGAGAGATAGTGTAAATGAGTGAGAAAAAAAAAGGCGAAGGGGCAGATAATGGTTCCGGTCAACAAAATGAATACCGGCACGCACTGTTCTTTCCGGATGTCTGAATAGAGTTGTAATGAGTCGTTCAGACCTGCCTCCGCCCCTGCTTTTTCTTCCGTCTTCTCTCACTTTTGCCGTTCTATCTTTTCCCTTTTTTTCCCTTCTTCTTCTTCTATCTTACCCCTCTCTTTTTTTGCCACGATTCCTGCCTCCGTTCGTTTCTTTTTCCCTACAGCGCGCTGTAATGGAGCAGCGAGAGTCAGTGAGAAGAGAGGAAAAGAGCGGAATCAAAGGGTGAAAACGAGGACGAGCCGGCTGGTCACCCAGAGGGTGAGCCCGTGGTCGCGTTGTAATTGTGTTATTTTGTAGCCATTTCACGTGAGGGTTCCGCGGTAGGGGTGTGTACATAAACCTTGAGATTGTTTTATTCGCCCGGCTTGCGCGACACGCGCCGAGACTTTTTCTGGATTGCGAAAAATCGTCAAGATAATCGGGGTGAGAATTAAACGCTCGCGCGAACGGTTGCTAATTATTAACTCGCCGTGTCACAAGTCGTTAATCAGCGCAATTGAACGTATATAACGGACGAACATTCGCGCGAAAGCTAATTAACTCCCGAAGCGAAAGTGTACATTGATTAATATGCGTGTACTTCTAAATTTGATGTTCCGAGTTACAAATTAAATTTATTTTATTCGAAAAGACTCGATAAAAGTCGCGTCATCATGAGATACGTTCTTGTAAATGCGAATATATCAAGCGAATATTTATCGCTTTGAGATGATTATGAGGATAATGATTTTTTTTTTTTTTATGACAGAAAAAGAACGTCGTATGTTTTATTATTAAACTTAATTAATTAATGGACGAACAAAAAATATTTATTTTACAACGTGTAACAGAATATATTCCGTATTGAGGACATAATGTTGACACATCAATGTTGTACGAGATCGTGAAGAATCTTTCTCTTTATCTGAAACTAGGAACGACATAAAAGACTGCAGAAAACTCGATCGTACAGGATATTCGATGCATGTAACAGCTTTCCAACACTTCTCCGCGCTGATTTCACATGCCGGGCACGTTAGATACGGATAAGATCGAGGAGATTCTAAAAAAAGAGAACAGCGCGAGAGGAACAATCACAAAGTAGATATTTACACACGGAGGCGCGCGGCGCCCTTAAAGGGAGGGTAGAGCCCTCGCGCGCGAGTAAAGGTCCTTTTTATGCGTGCGGTCGCAAAGGCAGCGTAAAATTGAGTTACACAGGGCAGTTTATTTTTTTATTAGCCAGCTCGACCCCGCCGCGCGCGCGACCGGCCTTTCTCGACGCGGAAAGGGTGGTTTTTGCGGCCGACGGATTTCCCGATAGTGGTTTTATGGCGTGTCAACACGCTCTTACGCGCCTGCATGTGAGCGTGCGGCAAATAAAAAAAAAAAAAAAAGGGGCGCACGCGATCGTCACGCTAAATCGAAGAGATCAAGAACAACTCTCGGCAGCGAGAAAAAGAGAGACGGATCGAGAGAAGGAAAGAGAAAGAGAGAAAAGACAGATTTTTGATTAAAATCCCCTCCTATTTGACCAGGCCGTGCATGACCGTATCGCCGTCACGCTGATAAGTGCACGATTAATCGCGTCTATCTATCATGCCGCGTAGTTTTATCTGCAATTTCGAACGAGCGAACTATTTCAGTGATCCCCCTTTTCCCCTTGATATCGCTGTAGACACTTCAAAATTATAAATTGGTTGAACGGTTATTGACGTCCGCTCCAATCGTTATTATTAAACATATTAATTCTTTTTTTTTGTTTTTGTTTTTGTTTTTTTTTTACGCGCTTATCTCTCGCGGCGAACGAGAAATCAAACGTGGAAGATTGAATTCTTGAAAGCGATCATCTTCGCAACCATCGACCGGAGAAAACGTTAAGGGGATAATGAGGACAGGCAGCCAGGCGCAGGGTGGTAATAAGGTGGCTTGGAGCGGCTGGGATGCTAGTCACGTTTCTAACCGCTGACAGCTGCGGCTTATACGTATGACGTGGTATCAACCCCAAATTTCCCCGACTAGACACGTCGTGTCTTCGCTGCCCTAAGACCCTGGAATGCACTCGAGCCTCCACCTGTCACACCATGGCGCATCTACGGTGTGACGCGCGAGGGTGGCACTTTGATTCTTCGCATTCAGGAAAAGCGCGTTTATCCCTCCCTGTCCTGTGGTATTGCATCTAACACGGCACGAATCGGGGTTTATTTTTGTCGACAGTTGCTATAGATAGTCGAAGAGTGTTCGAGGATGATTCGATCGAGTGCTGTATTATGCTGTAATAATTTAGAGAATAGTAAAACAGAAATAAGACGTTTGTTCGTAATAAGCGAGAAACGATCAAACGGCAGAAAGTATATAACAAAAAAAGCAGACAAAAGTCTGTGCAACGACAGACAGAGAAGAGAGGATGCAATAGCTGTATCATATATAAGACACGGGGAATAATTTTGTTCGAGAAGACCTTGATTTCAGCATTTGAGTCATCACCCCTCGCTTCGTAATTATTGATTTTCCGTGCTGCCGTAACTCCCCTAACTTCATCGAGAGCAAGACAGAGAAAGTGAGAAGGAGAAAGAGAACGGACGAAGAAAGGCGTAAGTGAGAGAGTCGAAAATGCCTTTTGTCCCCCTTCTCGTAACATATAACGCACGAGCGGGCAACTCCGCTACGATTTACGATTACCATCATCGTCGATAATTTAAAAGAGCTTCGTACGTGCGTGCGCGTTTTGCAATAGTTTCAAAAACACACTGATTAATTTACGAAAATTCTTAAGTACAGTGTAGTTAAATCCTCTGACGAGAGAGAGAGAGAGAGAGAGAGAGAGAGAGAGAAAGAGAGACTAGGTCGCACACGCACGTGTACCTCATCAGCTTACATATGTAGAATTTATGTATATATATTTTTTTTTTGTACGCATATTTGTTTTACATATATACGTATTAGAGAAAATATATTGACATGAGGACTTGACACGGAAACAGACATCGAAATCCTCACCTCTGCTGAGACTGGACGGAGACATAGATATTCCTGGTCTGGTGTTGCTGTTGCCGCTGCCGTTGCTGCCGCTGTCGAAGGTGCCCCCGGATCTTTCCGGCATTTTCATGATACTATCTTGCTGAATATTTGCTGGCGGCACATCGGCAGCAGCTGTCGGACTGGACGTAGTGGTGGTCGTCGACACCGTCGTGATGGTTATGCTGGCGATGCTGTTAGGATTACTGGCGGGATTCGTGGTGTTGCTGTTGTCGTTAGCACTGTTACCGCCGTTGGTCGTTTTACTGCCGATACCGTTTGCGTTCGCGGTAACGTTGCTCGCACTACCGTTGTTCACAGTGGTGCAACTGCTCACGGCGGCGACACTGACCACTCCTTCCCTCGCGATGTCTTGCATCGCGCTCGCCGCTCTGGAGCCCACACCCGCGGGTTGAAGAATCGTGTACTGCTTCGAAGAATCGGGACTGGTGACAGAAGGCAGACCGGTGGGACTTTTACTAGGCGATACGGAATTAGAAGCTACGTTGTCGCGAGCTGTCACATGATGACTCTCCTCCTTCGATGATTTTAACTGTAAGAGAGATACTGTGGACGAGTGCTTGTGCTCTTCCGACGTGGTCGAAATACCAGCTACAGGCTGCGGCGTCGGCATCGTCGGTCCGGGGGTCGGATATCCCACGAAGGTGGCAGAAGCTGGATACGGACCGATCGGTGGAATCGCCGAAGATACTACCGGAACTGACGGAGTGTTGCGACACGTATTTTTCGAATGATCCGTGTTGGGTGGCCTGAAAGCGGATGTTGCCGAAAACGGAGAGTTCGTTGGCGGTGACGAAGACGATGAAGTTCCTGTAGGTGAAATCTTTATATTGGCATCGTTATATTGTTTCTGATAGTTCGAATAGAGTGAATGATGTTGCTGCTGTTGTTGTCTGCCGATGTTTTGAGGCGATTGACCGTTTTTGTACGTTCGATCCCGATCTCTGTCGTTCAGTCTGTCTCGATCATTTTCGTCCTTGTCCGCGGTCGGATCGGACATGTCGATTTCCAGCTCGTTGGACGAATCGTCGACCAGCTCATTGAAATCTGGCGGATCGTATCTGGAATATTTGTCCGATTGTCTTCCCTGAGAGTCGATATGTACACCCACAATGTTTCTGTCGTTTCTTTCCTTCGTCGACAATGAACGAACGGAAATCGGTCTGATTTTCGGTGGCTCGTTCTGATTAATATTGTTAACTTGAGAATGAATGTTCGAGCTTTCGTTGTCTATCTTCAGCAGATTATCCAGATCTTTCTTGGATTTAATCGAGTGTTGTTTCAATTCTTGTTGTTTAATCTGCTGTTGCATCTTACCCGATCGATCGTGTTGTCCGCGAAGCGTTATCACGTCTTTCAGCGAACAGCCAGTGTCGTTACTCGCACTCGAGGACGTTGATATCGACGAGGGCGATAATTTAGGATTTTCTTTTTTTTCTTCGAAGAGATTTTCAAAATTCGACTCGTATCTATCTTCGTCCGATGTGCTTCGTTGATACAAAGATCCTCTGGGTCCGGGCCAGCTACCCGAGAGACTTTTTAAGGCAGCTTCTGTCTCTCGTATGAGAGTTTCGTCGTCTTCGGGCTCCTCGCTGTGCTTGCTCGATTTTCTAGCAGGACTGCCGGAATTGCCTGATGTGAACGCGCGCTTCTTTTGGGGCAGCGGTATGTTTTTGTTCGAATCAATGACATCAATCGTCTTTCGCGCGTCATCATCGCGAACACTTTTCCTCCTGCGCTTCGTGGCGGCGTCAGTCGGGTCCATCTCTTGCGGCGTCGTCTGTAGTCGTCCCTTCTTGTTGATCAGCAATTGCTGCTGCGACTGTTGCGACGGCTGCTGTGTGTGTTTAGGATTCTGCGTGACCGATTCTGCTTCCAGCTTCCGTTTTTTGAGATGAGCCATTGCATTCTGTCCGCCCGGCACGCTGGTCAGTTCCACCCTGGAACATAAAAATTCCAGAGGATCAGCAAGTCTGCTCTGCCATGTGGGCATAAAGGACGCGGTGCATTCGGTACACGAGTGCAAGGTCGTCGAGGGTGGCGTAATCTAACGAGAGAGGCCATCTCGCTCAGGATCCGCGCCACTCTTTTGTTGCGAAAGATCCCCAGCGCGCTTGCCTCGGGTCTCTTCTTTCTCTTTTTTTTTTTTTTTTTTTTTTTTTGTTTTTTTTCTCAAGAAAGTTCACCTGACATCCGTGGAGTACCGTCGAGTACACGAATCTGAAGAAGAATCATTTTGTGCAGCTTGTGAGATGCCTCTGTATCTCTGTCTCTCTTTGATGTGATGTGAACGGCCGCCTGTGAGAGTTCTCTTTTTTTTTTTATATCTTTTCAAAATAAAACACACACTCTATTCTTGCTTCATCCTTGCGGTGAATTCGAGATGTGTTCTGACACGCACTGCGTGACACGCACGCGCGCATTCACACAGCGAGGACACGCGTGCTCGACAAACCACCGATATATCTATATATACATATGTATGTATATATATATATATATATATGTATATATATATATGTATGTATTGTATATATAATAAGTATAACACAAGTTTGACTCGTGTGCGCAACGAGCCCTTTCAGACGGCGTGCTCGCGAGCTACTGTGCTATGTTTAAGTTCGCTCGGGGGTGGCGATCTTCCATCGTGCACGGAGGGGATGAAGACTTGCGCGGGCAGCCGGTGGTTTCTGCTTCGTCGCGAAAGGTGGGGGCGGGTTCTGCGCACTGTCCACCCCCTTGAGCTCGGCTGGAGCACGATTCCCAGCCCCTCAGCACATCCCCCTTGCTCACCTCAACCCTAGCCTTGGATATCCTTCGGTAGAAGGGGACGCAGGGCTCCTAGGTGCACATCTAGGACTCTCTCCCTCTCTCTCACTCAGTACGTTAAGGTACGTGCTCCGTACGCCTCTCCCGCTTATATCCACCCGCATCTATACTGCCGCCCATCCGCCATCCCTCGGGCTGCCGTCCCACTACATGTACGTGCTACCTGGTTCTCTCTTTGTCGCTTTAGGAATCCGAGCAACATTGGTCCCGGCCGGCGACCTCGCCGATCTATTCCCTTTACAACTCGCGAGTTTCTTCGCTGGCTTTTCAACGGGGAAGTCAAATCTGAACTGAAGGAATAACTTTGCTTGTAGGAAATCTGTAATTTTCTCCTCATACATTTCTGACTGTAATGATACATGTAAGATGACTACTCGGACTAACAGAACGAAATTCGAATTTCTAATTAATGCACCGTACTCTATGTTACAAATTTCTGTAAATGAATCCTATGTAGTAATACGTATGTCACTTTCGACAAATCAAATAACACTCGCATATTTATACGCAATTAGTATATGCTTAAATAATAACTTGTACGATAAGATAATTGAATAGCTAATAGTAACGAGTCGGTTTAAACAGTCGTTTGTTTGTTATAACCGTTCTGTGAAAATCTAAAAACAAGACGCACAAGACTTAAGCGCAAAATCTTAACCGAAGATTATTTCAATTGAAGAAATTATCGATCTTCCTGACTTGTAAGACTTCGGGTCTTTAGCTGTACGACGTTCGCCCTTTGGTATGCTCGTAAGGTTTAAGCGATAGGAGCAACCTACAACTGGAATTAGATAAACCTGAGCTTCTATGGAGGTGGCGGAGGCAGAAGAAGAGCAGGATCAGCGTCAGCGCTTAACGGAGCTCCCTAGGATCCCAAGGAATGAGAGAGCTTCCCTTAAACCCTCCTCAGACCACGTAGCCGGGAGTTTAGAGCGACGAACTCTTGCTAGGGACCACGGAGGGAAGATGGCGGGGAGATGCCCTCTCGTCTAAAATCGGAAGTTAAATCGCACCGACGGCTTAAGACATTATCACTTTTCTTTGCGGACCAATGCTCTTGAAACTGGCCTTCGGCAGAGGAACTGGATAAGGACAAACTCCGCGAGGAAGAGAAGAGAGAATGTGGCGCAAGAAAGAGCTTGTATCCCTTCGAGTTGGGGATCGATGCGTCCTGGTCCACCCTCCAATTACGTGTCATCCCTTACGGTCTGTGGGGAATAATTAGAAAGCAAGCGTAGTCCTAGTGCGGATGAATAGCTCCGCAGATGTGCCATAAAGGTTGATTTTAAATTCTCACAGAAAAGAAACATTATGGGTGCCATCGAAATCTCCGTCGGCCGAAGCTACGTGTAATGTTTTTACGAGGCGTAGACTTACATTCTACAATCTCACTTCTTTCTTTGCTCATTGAAATGTCTTTAATATTTAGAAGACTACTGAATAATATAAAATTGTATTGCTTTTTTTTTCTCGAGAAGAATTGCCATTAGATTACAAAATGCTGCGTTGCAGCGACAACTCATTTGATCGACGATTAGAAAAGTGAAACACGAAGACAGATGATCGTTGTTAGATAAAAATAATTAGACAAAAGTAGCGATGACTTAAACAATTATGTCGTGAATATCTTGATACACATTAAGCTCCAATTGCGAAAATCAGGCTTAGGCGTTAGTAACTTCAGCTCGAGGCTTGTCAGGAGGGTATTCTCGAGGAAAGACGGTCATACGTCTTTTTCTCGCCGACGTGCCGAGGGTGGGCGAGATCGGCGCTAGGCGAGCGCCGGATAATTTAGGGGTCTCTCACGCGTGGATAATGGGGAACTTGGCTAATGCACCCCACTTGGCACTACATAGATTCGCATGAATTTTGTGATTCGACCTCTCTTGTTTTCTACTGCTGAAACTCGTGTGTTTTCTCTGACGAAAAGCGTGTGTTATCCTCTAAAAGGCATGTAAAGTCGATACTCGGAATACGTCAAAGTTTTTTTCTCGAATATTTCGAACGGCTGCCGCTGTCAAATTGTGTAATTTGTAGCGAATAAAAAAGAAGAAATAAGAAAACGAAGATATAAACTTAAAACAAAATTTAGAATTTTATATATAATTAGCGAGAGGGAGCAGGGGGAGAGAATGCGCTGAGACTGAGACAGCTGAGTTCTTCGGATGGACATCATTTCGCTGTTTGGCTCGGGGGAATACTCTGTCGTGTAGCTACTAACTGTCTGTCCATTCGTCTCGAGGTTTTTGTCTCTTTTTTTTTTCCTTTCGCTCGTCCCATGAGCGCACCCTCGCTTACCGGCTGACGTCTTAAACCAATCGAATTCTAATCAAATATTTAGTCCTGACCGGGCTAACGCTTTAAGTGGCTCTTCCATCGCCGAATTTCACTTCCTTCGAATACATCTCTTGTGTGTAACATTTTCGAAAATTCCGCCACTGAATTCCAAGCTTATACACAATTGTCTTACAGAAAAAAAAGTTATCTTACAAAATTCACAAGTCTCATATTAATAAATTTCGATTAAATTCAATCGTCTAAAATGATACAAAAACTTATTTATAAGCGTATTAAAATTTTTTTTATGAAAGAAGGAGAGAAGAGAGAATATAAGAGTTTTCTCAAAAATTCTTATTTATACTTCACGCCGCGAAATATACATATGGAATATATTAAACTTCGCGATCGTTCTCTAACGTTGATTAACGACCGGGCTACAGATCGGCGATTCTAATCCGAAGTGGAGGTTGCTTTTTTTGTCCCTTTCACCACACGGCAATACGTCACGCGTCCCGGTTTCAGAGTGTAATTAAAGAGAGCGCAGAACAGCATGACGCCTCGAGCTTGTCTGGGGGGAGGGAGCGTAAGGAGCGGGGCGAGGTGCGCGACCGGGAGACCGAGGGTACGCGCAGGATATAAGGGATGTGTTTTACCGAGGGATACTTACACACCATCCCCGCGCGGCACATATTTTCATATAACAAAACCATCTGCGTGCCGCGCATAACAAATTTCAACTGATTTATAGTTGAACCTGCAGGCGGTGGAAGGCCGCAAATTTTCGCAGTTACGAAAACCGGCGACTGTTTCGTTGCGCGCGAAACAAGTTTTTTTTTTTACACAATTTGCCAGTTAAAAACTACATCAGTAGTTTGATACGCAACAGATTCGGATGATTTTTTTTGACGACGGAGACCCGCGGCAGGAAACATCGACACAATCTTTCGTCGTGCGCGAAAACGTGGAAGTAAGTACAGACGGAGTTTGTGAACTTCGAGAAGTCGTATATATATATATATATATATATATATATATAAGCTTCGAATTCTCGGATATGCTCATCTCGTATAAGCAGCAGGAGAAATTGAAAAGGACATCACGTCTCCCGGGGGTTTAATGCTGATATTCGCTGGAAAAGCGACCTTAAAGGGTTGCACTGCGCGAAGGGCGGCTAAGGCGAGTATATACAGAAAGGGACAGAGGGGCGAGAAAGGGGCGGTAAGAAGCGACCCCGCTTGGACCAACTGACGTTCGACCATGCCATCGGATCGATAATGTCATAGTGATAAGTATTCGTATGTATATATATATATATATAGTTCTTATGCGCGCTTGTATGTAACCAAATACATATGTGTTTACTCGCTTATGCAACTAAATACGTAAACTCTGGATATTTCACGTATTGATATTTAATTCACACGTATGCGTATTCAATGGTTTTCGCTGCGGAATATTTTATCTCCTGCACCGTTTGTTTGCATAATGTAACGTGGCTATATGCGAAATTGTTGCAAATTTCCTTTACGTATTATAACCTAAAACGAAAACGTGAATTTTGCGTGCGTGCACGAGCGACATATCTCGCGCGATTAAAAACCAACTCGTCGACGCACGGGGGAGGGAAGAAGGGGCGACGAGCGCGCGAGTTCCTATTGCAAAATGAGGAAGGCAATAAATCTGGAAACGAACCTGGAATAAACTGTCCGGGAGCTATGGCCATAATAATATGCTTTTGCCGAGACGCGCCGCCAGATTGTTACGGGTAGCTGGAATTGCCTTTCCGAAAAGCGCCGGGCGCGGGCGCGCGCGGCCCGTCTCGCGCCGTTCTTGGATTACGATGCAATTTCTCGAGCCTCTCTCGCTGATGACGGCCCTTAAAACTCGAGAGAACCTTCCTCGCTCTGCGACATTATATTATGTATATATGGCACGTCAATGAATTCGAGGATTGTTCCATCTTTCTCTCTCTTTCTCTCTCGTTCTCTCACGTGTTTTCCATATTGTTGAAATTATTTGATGAGTATCAAGTAATGCGCATTCAATATTCTGATAAAAAATAGCATTGAAATTTCATGTTAAGGAATGCACGCGGCATACGTGATACCCGTAAAGTGAAAAGAAAAGGTTCAACGGCAGTTTGTTAGGAGAAGCAGTTGTAACGGAAGGGCACGTATCGGGTAACACGATTACAAATATATCATAAGCTCCTCCGATTGGCCTTGCACAGAAGGAGCTCGTAGGAGAGGACCCGTGCTGGGAAAAAAGGAGCGACGGCGTGTTGAAGGACACGCGATACACGTGCGTCGCCTGTCGATGCGGCTTTATCGGCAGCAAATCACTGCCGCGCCGGCGAAATAAAGACAAAGGGTGAGAGAGGGCCCGAGGGTGGACGAGAGACAAGGTGAGCGAAAAGAGCACGTAGCACATCGCGCTCGGCTAAATCGAATTGACGAAGCACGTTTCCTCGATACCGCTAAGGGATAAACCTTGAGAGAAGAACGCGCGGCGCAACGAGAGCAAGCAAACAGTGTCCGGCGAACTGGGTACATGATTTGTGCCGAGGTTCATGAACTTTCCCGGGATGAAAAAGTGTAAAAACGTGAAGAACGCTCTAAATCGACGATTGTCGATTGTAACTCACGAAGCTGAGAATAAACGGGAACAAAAGAATATTTTTTTTTTTTTGTTTAAGCGCGGATATTAAAAATCAAACTTGAATAAATTCTGTCATTTCTCAAAGTTTATAAAATATTTTTATCCCTCGATAGATTTTTTCAGATAGATTGCACTCGGAGAACTTTCAGAATTGGATCGTTTCGCACTGTAAGTTTCAGGAAAGCGTTGATACACGGATTGAGAAGATTTGTTCGGAATTCCATCAGAACTCTTGCTGTTGACGATAAAGAAGAATCTCGAAGCTTTGTACAAGAGAGAGAGGAAGAGAGAAAGAAAGAGAGAGAGAGAGAGAGAGAGAGAGAGAAAAGACGCGATATCGTGAATCGGCGTTACGGAAACCGCCCTCGCAGACCGAGACAGTCAGATATCTCGGAATGTTTTACACCTCATTAGGCAACAATGTGTTGTTGCCAGGGTGAATTATATCGGGCATGAGACGCCCGTCAAGACAAATGGCTCGAACCGGAGGTAATTGTGGGCTTTTATTAGCTCTGGTTTCTCCCGTTGGCTGCGAATCGAGCAACGCGGGAGAAACGCCGAGCCGGCAGCGCAGCGACAGCAACCCTTCTAACTCCTTCTCTATATCCACCACCACCACCACCACCCACTCCTCCTTATCCCCATCTCCACCTGCCGCACCGTTGCTTTCGACGGTACGTAATTACTCGCGTGACAGTAATGCGGGAATGCGAATCTCGCCTCTCCTAATGCCAGCGGAATCATCTCTTCCCTTTATGTGTACCTCTTGCGTTTGTTGCGGCACAAACGTCGTTTCGTTGCGCTCCTTCGTAGTTGGATTTTTTTTTTTTACGTTTAACCTCTAGCATGCGCTTCTAAGAATATCAAAGAATGCGAATGAAAAGAGTGTGTGTGACAACGAAAAAGGCTGAATAGTTGCGAGGTGACGTTAGTGACAGGAAGTTGTGTGGAATAAGATTGTCGTTTTTCATGTGCTCTTGCATTCTCCCTTACCCGGCAGCGGGTAAAACCGCGCGTTTTTAGGGGAAAGTACACTTTTGAAAGAGCGTATTTTCACAAAAGAGAGAGAGAGAGAGAGCAGCTATCCACACGTTATTACGAAGTATGAGCCGCTCGCTACATATGCGGGCCAAGATTGTTTCCCTCTTTCGTTTGTTGCCCCACGACTCATGTATTTATGCATTTCGACTGTGGCTGTTTCTTGACTCGTATTCACTCGTGCTCGTGAGCGGAATTGCGTTGAAAACACGCGTAAATCGGCCGTATTCGCTTTGCGGAAAAAAAGAGAGGTAATATAGTCAGTATAAACGTTTCGAGCTTGCGTGTGAATTTTCGTAAAAAAAAAAAAAAAAACGGCGTCGAAAAAATGTGAAGAGAAATGCACGTATAAAACAAAGCAGGATGTGCTTTTCAGTTGCGGCAATGAGAAAAGAAAATTTTCTCTCGGATCAGAAGCGAATTTCCGGAATTTTGCTATGGACACTCGTATATGGTTGTCGTTTATTAAGTGCACAGAGAGAACCATATTTACTCATTGCATTCATTCAGATTCACTTATGGGCATGATTTACTGAGCGCACCTTGGAAGAACCGGTGATGGGAATTTATTGGGAGACGGAGTTTGCCCTAAAAGCCGGGGTGCGATACGCGGAGACTGAGATAGGAAAAGAAAAGATGCGCGCGGAAGAAAAGACGGATGAAGAGAGAGAAATCGCGAGAGGGACAAGAAGAACGAACCGAGGGAAAAGAAGATAAAGGATGCGTCTTTCCCTCTATATTCTATATCCTGTATGGCTCATAAAAGTTTGTAAAGATGTCTTCCGAAATGCAAATTTATCGCGACTATTCTATCCGAGAGTCTCTGCTGCTTCTCAGACTGGCTTCATGATGAAGTAACGATATTATTAGACAAGCAATGTTGTAGTGAACTTGTTGTTTCGCCCGAGAATAAATTACTCTTCGCCACATAAACATTATAGAATTAACAGCAGCGCACAAAAAAAAAAAAAAAAAAAAAACAATATATTTACAAAAAAAGTAGATATTATAAATAATTTATATCAGCCGGAAAAATTCTTTTCGCGTTCGAAATACACACATTAAATTTAGAAGTAAAATATATACGATACTTCTTTATCTGGCGGTATTAAATTTTCATTCGCCTCCTCTCCGCGTTACTATCGACCATAGAATACATCCGACGTTATTGTACTTTAAAATACATGTGCGACTTAAATCATGTGCGACAATAATTGTGTCCAGTAGATACGGACGAGCAACTCCGGAACATTTGCTCGCTCGAGCTCTCCTTATAAATCATGTGCTATTACAGATTCTTCGGTGATAAACAACTATTTGTTACATTGGCTGAATCTAATGCGTGGCTGACGATTCTTGCTATCTGTTGTTAGAATCTTATATTATTGTTAAATCCTAGAGCTATTTTATTATAAAAAAAAATACTATAATAAAATATACATGTCCCTCGACTTCCGCTCATCCTTTTCTTAATAATTTTTAATAATAATATTAATAATTACATTATTTTGATTATTCTCATATGTTTAAAAATTGTTATAATTATATCAAATATCAGGAGAAAGAATATTTGATGTTTATGTATTGTTTTATTTCAATGTAAGAGAGTAAAAAAAATGGTAAAAGTACGAGAGAAAATTTTTCAAGAGCAAGAAAGCAAAAATGCTAGTTGTGCTTGCCAATTTACGCGCGGAACGGGATTTCGTTCGATCGACAGAGGCGAGAGAGGCATATAATGCCGCAGGGTGGAGCAACGGGGTTGGACAGAAGGCGAAAGAGAATAGAAGGTAGAGGACACAACCTCCCCATGAACCCGAACATGAATTAAAGTTTTAATTTCTCTAAATCACTGTTCGCCCTCGAGCGCTTTCCACCAGACGGTCCGTTACTTATAGCCTTTGCCCTTTTACCGCCTTCTTTTTTCCCATTCGCCTCGATCTTACCAACGGCCCGACCCTCACCAATAAGGAGAAATCGATATGCACTTATCCGATGACTCTTGAGACTCCGAATAACGAGTCCACTCTCTTTTTTTTTCCCCCATTTCTTTTTTTTCGCATATTTCCAAGCGGTAACTGCCGAAAATCGTGCGATCTCGAATATTTCAGGTTTGTCACGGATACCGGATTTATTCATACAATTTCGGTTACATTTGCTTGAAAAGTCTGTACGGTACTTTATTTATTCATTATCAACACGGTCTCGGATATGCATTTCAGATGAACTTCAAAAATTGTCTAGTACACGCGGTATATCAGATAACGCACACCGACGTTCCCGTCGTTCCCGTCTGTGTTTTCGGGCTGAAAGGGAGAAACGGGAGTTGTTCATTTAAAATCATGACGTTGGTCGGAGGGCGCTGGTACGGCGTTAGTATTAACGTTCGGTACCGCGCCGGTCGGGGCCACGTACAAGAAGTTCGCGCGGTCCCCTCTTCTTCCCCGTCTCGCTACCACCTAGCCCGCTTTCCCTACCGGGTGACATATTGTTTCTATTCTACTCTCTCGGGTTGCTAAAGCGCAATAAAAAACTGGCATAAATATCGCCTTTCTTCCTCCCGCCGCGCCCCTCGTCATCCTACGTATGGTTTTCACCGTTCTGTGCTGTGCCCCTTCCCGGAAAGCCAAGTCGACGACAATAAGAACAGAGAAACGCCTAATAACAACCGGCGCGGAACCACACGAAAACACCATTTCTGTATTGTAATACAACAGTGGTAGTGAGGACTAATTTGTCTGAGTGGCTTTTTGAGCTGCGGCAAGGAAACTGAGCAAGGACCATAATCTCTCGCGTTCACACACGCAACAATTTTCTTGATATACACATTTTGTTACCAATATATATATTTTTTAAATACAAATATATGTATTTAAATCGTACGAGTGAACGTTACTTACAGCGTAACAGGTTCTTCAGGGCTAGAAGGCGAAATGGAGAGCGACATGGTAGTGGCAGTCAGGCATCGTGATGTTCCCGGAGACCTGACGCGATCATCCACCTGCAACAAAACGAATTTACAGTCACAGAATTGCTGATCGATCGGTTTTAACACGTGTTAACATAATCGTAATTTCTGGCGATCTACTAATAGTCGACTTTAACGAGTTTCAGTTCACTTTTTTTTCTTTAGTAACATCTTTGCGCTGCTCGTGTTTAATATTAGACACTTAACACGCCCTTCCTCTCTTGAACAATTTATTCAGTGCCTTATTCACGAAGCAAATGGTATATACGGCTATTTCGATACGTTCCCTATACCCATGCAAGAAGCAGCATCCGGGCCGAGCTAACAAGCGACCTGCCGATTGTTCCACGCAACAGAACGGAAAGAAGCACGAAGGAAAAGGAGAGAAGCCATCGAATTCTTCGCACGATACTTGCTACCGTCGATGGGGAATTGAGCAACAGGTAGAGCAGACATGTCCTCGAGGCATCATGCTTGGCAGAGCACACATGTGGATTCGCTGCATAAGTGTGTTATCTGAAGCTGTATTTTTTTCTTCCGTTCTCACGTACGGAAGAAAAGATGAATTAAAGGCGAAGAAGCGTTCTTTGTGTTCGTCAGTTTTCAAAGATGCGTTTAATCATCACGAGAACAGTCTAATGATCGCACTGCGGAATTTGCACTGCACATTGGCATCGCACAATTGTCACACGCGTAGTTTTAGACAACTAGCAAATTTTCAAATCACGTAAGAATAGTGTGACACTTGATCTCAACGAAATTCGAAACCGATTGCATCGAATGGAATCTTTTTTGTTTGCTTCATGAGATTTTTTCTTTGAGCAAAATGACTGACGCGATTTCCAAGAGATTAATAACGAGCGTAAACTGTTCCATGGCGATCACAGAGAGAGAAAGAGAGAGAGAGAGAGAGAGAGAGAGAGAAAGGGAGAAACAAACGTAGCCCCGGGCAAGTGGACCGCACTCGCGGCAACCGACATCAATCTGAACGAGCAACCCCTAACGATCCACCAAGTCATATAAATTTTATTGCCATTTCATAAATCCGGACGATCACCGCGAATAACCGTCCAGGAGAAGCTCTCCGGGAGATTATCAGGAACGTATAAAGTTGTGAAATGTTGCACGGTTACAGCTCCGCTCCGATCGTTGCTCTGAGAGAACGCTTCTGATACTATTCTCGAGTGCATTGCGAAAACTTTCACGAAAGTATAATGGCAATTATCGCCTGACTTAAAAAGCGATTAACTGCTCGGACGATTGGCATTTTATATCAATTCCCCGTAGTTTGTGTTCGCTTAATATTGTACAGAAGAATGAGATGTACAAAGAAAACAACGTTCAACGGTTGTATCTATCATTGAAAGATGTGCGTATTTTAATGAAGAAATAATGTAATATATATTATATATATATATGTATATACGTACATATATATATGGACGAGAAACACTAGACGAGATTACGACGGCACCCCCCGCGGCTCTTGTGCCGCAGAGGTCGGTCGTTTCCGCGACCACAGAGGGTGGAACAAAAGAAGTTATTGCCACGGAATTTTTATGTCGACAAGAGAAAGAAATGTAAATCAGGTCCGGGCGTTCTCTCGCTTTTCGTCGTCATGAACCTGGAAGGGATAAAAAAAAAAACCAAAGAATTCAAAGGCGTCTTTTATAAGACGTTCAAAACCACGTGCGGGACATGTCGGTGTGCGTATAATAAACGTAAATATCGTATTAATTTTAGGATACATGATATTTTTGGTAAATCTCTGAGGATATTTAATATATAATATATATAGTATATATTATATAAACCTATATATAAACCTATATATAAACCTATTTTACATAGTTAAAATTTAATTGAGCAAACGATAACAACAGCCATTTTCGAACTCTCAACTGTGCTACAAAATTGTGTAAAATTGATTGATACATCTTTAACGTACGAGAAAGCAAATGTAGAAAAACTGCCAATCAGTCATTCAATCGAACGACGGGAGAGCGTTAAGGAGACGAGAGATGAGGTAGAATCGAAATGTAATTAAGAGAGTAAATAATCCGTACCGAACAAACTCCGTAAAATGGATCAAAGAACTCGCGAGCGAGAAGGGAACGTGATAGTCGTCGTGGAAGGGACGAAGGAGCGCCGAAAGTTATCGGGGGTGAACTATACGAACAACCGCGCCTCGTCGTCGTCCTGTCGTCGTCCTATCTGGCCCGAAGGAGTAGGGCAACGAGAGGGGGCCTCGCCGGAGAGACCCTCGATAAATATTTCCGTCAAGTGACCGGGGTTGGAATTCAAAGAGAGTCGAAAGGTGGAATCGAGAGTGGAACGACTCCAGTCTATCTTCGGGGATGAAAGACGTTGAAAAGGAAAGCCGAGACGGGCCGGTATATTTACGTTACATTACATAGTTGCGCGTTTAATCAACCGTATACACGGGACCACTTCTTGTTTAAGAAGAAAAAGACAGCGAAAGATATGTATTTTATCCACGAGCGAAGAGAAGAGGGAAGATGTCAATTGCATTTTTAAAGGGAACCAAAGCGGTTCCATCAACGTCATCATCATTTGCTATTATTTGTAACATGATATTTGTACAAACTTTGTCCGGACGAAGAAAGTATGTGTGTGTGTATAAAAGAAATCATAGAAAAAAAAGGAAAAGCAGGCAAGGGTCGTTGGATAGCGTGACAGATTGCCTTCGATATTTTCCACCATATACATCATCGGCAGCTGCGATATGTGAGTTCTGTTACTGTTGCTCGCAACTGTCGTCTTCCTTAATAAATGCTCGCGTTGATCGACCTTCTCAGATCAACAAATTTCTCACCCCTTTCTTAATACACAGCGAGAAATTATACTCGATAAGAGCAATCACGTTTCGTCAGAGAAAAGGTCAAACTTTAAATTAATATACGACTCACCGAGGCGAAACGCACGGATGGGTAATACATTGATAATAGAACGAAGGGTCGGTGACAAACTGCCGACCGCACTTTCATCGTCAGGGATGCGATTAGGGAAAAATTCGTCCTGTTTTAATGGGGAGTGAAAATTAAATACCGCGGTGTCCACCCCCTAAGTCCGGCAACCTAATAATTCATACGAGGAATGTAAAAAGGGCAGAGCGAGCCCTTTTCCACGAGCACGGAAAAGTGCGAGAGGAACGTTAACGGAAGTAAAGGGGGTAGAAAAATACGGGCTCCTGTTTATCTTAAGATTTGTAGTCGCCTTGTTCCCAGTATTTATTGGTTGCTCTCCGGCGGTGGCGGCGGGAGTGTCTGACGGACCGTTAAATTTTATTATGTGTTTTTCACCGATGCCGAAATAACGTGTCGCCGGATACGGCCGCCCGCGTCGCAGTAAGGATAAATTCTGATCGGCCGTGCGGATCGACATTTCTCCTAAGGGCTGTAGAGTCGTGAGCTTTCGTCTTATCCTTACGCTCTCAAATCGCCTTTTCTCCCCGCGCAAAGCTTCGAAACAGAATTCAATCCACGCGAGATACATCACAAAAGAGACGTTAAAATGATTATATAAGCATAATACATTGCAACATACATATATGTAGTTGTAAGTTGTTTTTAAACTTAAAATATATAATTATGTATCTTTTAAAAAAATTGCAAATCTCTATTTTAAAAATATAAACGTCAACACACTATAATAATTTATATTATCTGTAACTGATATTACATAATATTACGTATACATTTGCAATGGCTGAAGAGTTTTCGTTTCGGCGAATTTGTCGGGGAGGAAACACGTGAACATACGTATCCTTCCGCAAATCTGTATCCCGAAATGGTCTAAGCATCTCCCCGTGCGAGGTCATATCTAGGATTAAGGTGGCTGCAAGCTCTTGAGGACGATGGTTGTAGATATGTACGTTGGAAACCTTGCGCTAAACCAGGCGCCTCATTATCTTAACAAATCTAATCTCGTAGTGGGTGTTTATAAATGTCTTGTTTTCCTCTAAAACGACTCCAAGGGTTGACAAGAGAAGAGAAAGAGAGAGAGAGAATTTCTACGGATTATGTCCGTTATTGCTTTATTGCCAGTAGAGGATCAGTGAGAGAAACATCCTTTTTTCTTGCACAAAAATGCACAGACATTGTGGTACTAATTTATTTTACAAACAACGAGATTAATATTGTTTAACATTTTTTTACACATCACTTCTTTAAATATTTGCCGAGATAATGTCGCTGTTTTATTTTGAATTAAATCTCGCTCAAGCAACAACAATAATAATATACTGCCAGACATTTTAAAATAAAGAACTTCCGCGCATCACGACCAACTCTTTTTCTTGAATTTTCATTCGAATCTCGTACAAAGTGGTTATGTCGGAGGCTTGCTTCGTCCTCCTTCTCCTTCTCGCGGGCGTAACCTGGGCTCTCTCTCTCTCTCTCTCTTCCATTCCGTCTCGTCTTGGGCATAATTTGCACACAAAGTACCAAGGAGTAAAGTACTATGCGGGGTGCCAGTATCCGGCGTTATATGTATTCGCGTGTTGTATGTGTGCGCGCGTTACATATATACCGAACCCAAAGACATTATGCTAACGCTCTCCAGACGATGGTCCTCTACTTGATGTGCCTGTTCTCGTCTTTAATAATCAATGCGAATACAAGACACCTTCGAGTTCATTAATAATATTTACGCGCGCAAAAATTGTTCGTTTATTTTTACAAAATAAAGAATGTGACGTCGGTTTTTTTTTTAAATTATATATTTTGTATAAATCGTAGTATAAAGCTTCTATTGTGTGCAATTAGCTACACGTAGAATGTGTCATTAATTGAGACGCATCTCAATAATTAATTTAAATCTCTATTCAATCCCGTGGAGTTTTTATAAGAAAGAAATTTTCTTCCGTCTGTGAATAATTTAAATGCAAAGACATTGACGAAGCTTAGCACGAGCGCTCTCTCTCTCTCTCTCTCTTTCTCTCTCTCTTTCTCTGCATATATGTATGAATAACCACCAGTTGGCTTTAACGAAGGAATAAGGAGGCATTCTTCCCGCTAGGTAATAAAAAGCCTGTCACGTAGCGACGGCTCTGCCAAGGACGACCACAGAGAGAAGGCGGGCTGGCTAGAAAGAAGGGAAAGAATACTGATTCATTATTCAATCTGGGTCGAGTGATTAGCATGCGCCGGTGAGAGAGCGCGACGTCTTAGTTTCTCGGATCGGATCCTTCTAAATAATGTAAGACGCGCCGATCCCAAACCACCGTCGTAATGATTCTCCGACTTTCCTGGTGAGGAAATACCATTTCCAGTGCAGACATTGTGTTTCAAATATATATTTATAAATTTTACAAATAGAGAGAGTCTTGTGTAAAATAATTGCGCCGTACTTTGTCTCTCTTCCTAACAGTCTTTTAATGTATTTTCAAATTGAACACATGTGCGATATTCTTCACATACAAGTGGCAATTCTTGAAGTTTTAATTTAATTTCAATGGTATATTTCAACATTTACATTCGATTTGTCATTATGTAATGTTAGTATCCAGTTTTGAGACCGACATATCTTGAACTTTTAATTGGATTAAAGACAAGATTAATAATACTCTAATTCGTCCATGAAAAAATATCGCTGTCTCGAGTCTCTCGAGGGACAGGGAAGAGAAGACCGACGGATAAAACATTTTTAATGTAATTAAGTGGGAATCTCTGCGGTGCTCTGCTCTGTTCTGCCTCGTTCTCCGACGTCACCGTTACCAATCTCCTCCTATCTACCTCCTCCGCCTCTCCGCCATGGTTGACGGTGGTCTCGGCTTGAGATCTGGATGTAAGAAGGGTTGTATTCAGCTTACCTCCAGGGCATGTTAATGCACTCCAAGATCTTAGCACTTACACTCCAACACGCCCGTCCTCGTCGTTGAACTCCCGCCTTGCTTTTCCATCCCCAGCCATTTTCTCTTTCTCTTAAACTACCCCCCGACCCAAGTCTCCGGCGCCTCCAGAGGGCTTTCACGGACGACGCCTTAAATCCGGATCTCCGCGCGTCGTTGCTACCCCCGGACCACTTCTCGTCAACTTTGGGACCCGCGTACTCGACTATCGAAGCTACTGTGAAATTTTCCTTGCAAGAAGCACCTCACTCGCGCGCTCGAACTTCTATTTTTATTAAGTTTATGCCTAACATTATTATTATTACAAGCTTGTGATTCATTATTGTATGCTGTTCATACAGATGCTTATTGTCAAATTGTAAGAATTAAAGAGAAGTTGATTAAATATTACCAATACTTTAGCTTTGTGTTAAATCGACTCTTCGATCAACTTTTATAATCGACGATCTGTTTTTTCAGAAAAAAAAACAGAAAAAATTCATTCAAATGTTCTTTTGCTGTCTAGAAGCGATTTGTATTTCTCTTTAGCAAAGAAGCTCTTGAGAGAGCAGTACTCGACGGTTAGACGAGGAATAGGGTGAGAGAATCCGCGGGAAGAAATCTTAATTAACGAGAATATTGTTTCAGTCGCCGCGAAAAGTCGTAGAAATCCTTAGCCACGAGAATCGAGCGTGGTTTTCGGCATGACAGTCAGAGAGAGGGGATCAGATGATCGTTTCAGACTGGAGGTGAAAGAGGAAAAACGCCGTTTTTCCCGAGAACGACGAGCGCCACAACCACTGATGGTGGTGCGCGCAAGGGCACACAAAGCCCTTGACGGATGGGTAGCCACCGAGCTGCGGCGTAACCCCCACGATTACGAGTGACCACCTGTTGAAGGTCCTGCACGCACCTGTGTACGCACACACGACTCGTCCTCTCTCCGCAAGCACCACGGACTCAGATCTCATTTCCATTTCTGCGTGGCGGCAGAAGAAATGGTCTGGAATAATATGCGTTTCTACTTTCTGGGACACCGAATTATGCCGAAAGATAATGAGCAAATTTACGCAAAAACTCGAGAAGAAACTCGGATTGACAATCAGTTACATTTACACAGATGAAAATTAATAAATTTGTATAAATTTAAAATTGCACATCTTTTTAAATTAACAAGATGCATTTGATGATTAGTATCGGCATCTTTGCCGCTATATACGTTAGATTCGTCGAAATTCGTTATGTCGACACAGCAGAAGAACTCGGATGCAGTCCTGAACACGGAAAAGTGCTTCGGCGTTTTTGCACGGTCGAACACTCGTCAATCCAGAGATCGAGAGCGTTCGCGTTCTTTTTTTTTTTTATTCTTGGTCTCTCTCTCTCTCTAGATCTATCCCTGCTTCAGTCATGGTCGTAGAACGCGACGGGGACGCTTTATTTCCACCCCCGTCGCGATCGTTCCATTTGTTTCGCAGCCGGCATTGCATGCCTCGCGGCGACGAGCTTTCTCTCTCTCCCACCTTTTCTATTTATCTGCTTCCCACCGTCCCTCTTTTTCTCCCATCATCTCTGTCACCCTTGCTCTTCATGGCAGATCCGAGCGTTGGACGAATCGACTCGACGTTATCTCGACGTATCCGCGAGTACGCATTTAATGCGGAACGCCGACGTATTTATTCACCGGCGTACTTTCCCCATTTTTACGAATGACACGCCGCATCACACGCTACACTCTCTGAATGCCGTGTTGTTCGCATGATTTTTCACCAGCAATTCACAAAACGGCATATTTCGCTTTTACAGAGAGAAAATTTAAAACACAGGCAAGGATCAATTGCGAGAGTTTAAAAGTTAAAAGCGTGCGAAGAACAAAAACGGCAAATGTTAAGGAACAACATTTGCGCGTAAATGATATATACTTCTGAATGTAATTTGCGCGTGCGATTCAGTTTTGTTAGACAAGATTTCTAGAATTTCTAGAACGTTACGAGATCTTTTAATGCTCATAAATATGTAACAACGTAATTTCCCAGATGATACTTAAATTTTCAAGAAGACACAAAACTGAGAAAGAAATTAGAAAGACCGCGGTTCTCATCTCGGCGCATCTTTTCTCTTCGTGTTCATTAGTAATACAACTTTTTGTAACGTTCATTAGGCATTCCGATTCTTACGTTAATCCTCTTGCTCCAAATTGAAAGACTTTAATGTTCGTGAAATATTAAAACACACTGTGAGAAAATTTCACATTATTTTAATACGAAAATGTACACTTAATGTATTAATACACAAGAGAAGTTTTGCGATATAATTCGGTAGTTCGAGTTCAAAATTTTGACGACGAGCAATAGTTAGCGGAAGGCAATCCACGGCGAAAGTGGCACAAAGTGAAACGAGCGTTGGGCAGCCAAGCCTTTTCAACTTTTTCTTTTTGGCAGTGAGGGCGGTCACCGCTTAAAGTGGCGGTTCGTTAATGATAGTCCAACCCTTCGAGGACTTTGCGAGCCAAACCCTCTCGAAGGCCTGCATCTGATGGCACTTCAATCCGTTAATTGGTGTACAAGTTTTTTGCTGTCTTTCCCTGCTCATGTTCCCGTCTCTCCTCTCTCGCTCTCTTCTCGTCTTTCTTTTTTGACGTGAAAAAAAATTTATTTAATTAACCACCAGTCGGTCAGTGTCCCGTAACTTTATGAGGAATTCACACAGGGAGATCTTCATGCCACTTTATGCGTTCGTCATAATATTTAAAACGTTTTACCCCGAGTCACTGCCCGTTGCTTTCGACCTTCACACGCTTGATGAAACTCTAAAACTCGCTTAAATGTGTATAGCGAGCCACATTTTATGCCTTCTTGAATACTCGGAGAGAGGGATTTGAAATCTGTGGTCTAGTAATGTACAAGTTACTTGTACTGTAAAATTTTAATTAAAATGTTGAAACATTACATTTTCTAAAAAAAAAGAAGGACGCAAATTTTTAGGATAAGCAAAGAGAAAAAATTTTAAGCATTCAATCGAGATGTCCCAGCAGCTGTAGCACAAAGTCGGCATAATTACTTAGCAATTCTAACTGCAGCGATTGACGTGAAGAGGGACGAGGCTTACACGGATCCGAACGCGGAGAAAAAAAAAAAGAAGTAAGTAGAAAAGAGATCGCACCACCACAGTATTCAAATCGATTACACAAGAGGCAATGTAAAAATTATGCAAATGTCGTTTACAAGTGAATGGAACCCTCGCGATGAGCGAGGTTACAATTAGGCCGGAGCCAATTCAATATCGAGGGCCATTCGAGGGAATATTCAACGGGATAGTATTAAATGCCGGCTGGTTCGCTTCTGCAAGAAGAAGAACGGATCGGCGTTATCGTCAGAAACGCGCGGTACGCGCATTGCCGCCGTGTGTAACAATCGCACGAGCGACAAAAAGTTGATGAAGACGAGGAGAAACATCTGTGTTGCGACCTGCCCTCGTAACATGATATTTTTTGCGATCCATTATTATTATATTTCTTTACACCATGTGTACTTTTTTTGTATAAAATTTAATTATTAAAAAGGAATCGCGTATATCACGCAGGATACAATCGCGCGATATAATTACGTGTCGCCGGAAAGTCGAAAGAAAACTGTTTCTTCGTCAAGAGTCCATTTCTGTAGGTTACAACCACGCGCGCGCGCGAATACATCCTTTGAAGAGACCCTCCATGCTTAAAGCATCGATGAAATTACCGGCGGTGATGAGTTTAGCGGTAGGGATAGACGAGATGAGAGGCCTCTCCTTTCTTCATCCCTCTTCATCCCCTTCGCGAGGTAGGCATCGGGTAGGTTTCGCTGGAAAACGGCACATTGATGTAGGCTTCACCGCTGCTTAATTCGAGAACGCGCGGCTGAGACTCTCACCATCTTAAAACGCAACGAGTCTATATCTATATTACCTCGGCTGGCGATATATGTAAATATATGCCAACAAAATTTCGCGCGAACGCGCTACGAATTAGCGCGCCGAGTTAAGTTTATCGTAACGACACCGAAGAGAGAGGATGCATCTAAGGTGCCGAAGGATTCGCACGGATTTTGGATTTCGCACGCCCGCGCCTTCATCTACATATGTTCTCGTCAGCTGCGCTTTGTTTCCCCGAATAAGAGCTCATTACGAATGCAAAACCGTCCATTCATATTCAAAATTTTATATCACGGCCTCGCGGAAAAGCTAATTTATTCAGCTTCGATCCCCGTCCGCGACAAATCCAAACGACGCGCGCGCGCGCGCACACACACATACTCTGCTCGCCGTTTACTTTGCTTTTCTCCAAAATGTGACTGTTAATAATCTCGCCGCTTTCTCGTTTTCTAATTTTCTCTTATTAGACTTCTAATCGGAAAAGAACAAAAGAAATCCAGCTCGTCGGGATAATATCGAGAATTAGCGCGATTTCGCGCGAACATATATCTATTGTCAAAAAGACGTTGTAAATTAATTTTAATTGTCTCGGTTCGTGTTAATGGACAAGTGAAACCGTTACCCTTCGCAGGTTCCGGTCTCACTTTTGCTTGTTCTGTCTTCTATCGAAGAGATAATCATATTAGCCCGGGTTATAACTTGTCTATGCGTATAAGCATAATATCGTGGCGCTGTCTGGTCCGGGATCCTGGCCAGGATATCGCGTATATATTTTATATACGTGTTTCTCGACCGCCGCCGCCGCCGCGTGCGCGCGCGCGCGCGTGCACCCTCAGGACCAACCAGACCCCGAACTTCAGCCCGGCTGCCGGCGCCGTTGAGAGAAGGCGCGAGAGACGGGGGTTAGGTGTGCAACGTACAACGTTAATCAACCTAATTGAATTAAGCACGCGCGACTGTTGTAATTATGACTATTTATAATGATCCTGCCCGCGCGCCGCGATTCCGTCCCTACGCGAGAGTGCGCGCCCGAGGAATATTAGTTTACGCCGCGAACGCGTCGCGTTTAATGCTCAACGTCGTCGCCGAGCTTGTTAGCGGGGAAGGCGACCGAGCACGGCGATACATGGAGTTTCAAACAATCGTCTAAAGTGGAAAGATAAGCTATTGCCGCCGCGGCAACTGGAATAGCGGCGGCATAGTTGAAGGTTAACGATAGTTTCTTGTTAGCGGAAATAAACTAGACGGACCGATAGGGAACTTAAATCGCGACGTGAATCGCGCTGTAATGTATCGTCGGGAATGAAGAAGAAAAAACCAGAGAGAATGCAATCTTGAATGTACATTTTTTTTTTTTTTTTTTACTAAGTCACGAAAGAATCACGGTGGAGTTTTTTTTAATTTGAAACTACACTTCACCTTCGATTTGAAAACACACTGCAACCTTGGAAAACCCACGGAAATGTGATGTCCACGAAAATATATTTAATTTCCGGGGGTAAACGAGTTATTTATTCCCCGTCTAATCCGTTCTCTTTTTCGTAAGGAGGTGTAAAAGGCTGCAGATAAACGTATCGCGATAATGAAAACGGATGTTGGTCAGGATTTCCGCGTAAATTCGCTCTCTTGGAGCTCTCTCCTCTCCCCGTCATTTTCCTCTATTTCCCTTTCGCGCACACACTGACGCTTCGGCACACATCAAAAGTCGTACTTCATTAAGTCGGTAACACTTCTTCTAGCGCGACGCGTTATCCCATCCCTTTTCGGTAACCGGGCCGCCGTTAGAAGACGAGATCGGGAAAGGGAATAAGATTAATTGCATTCCGCGCAGCGGAGAAGAGGCGTATTTTAAGGCAAACCGCCAATGCTCGCTCGTATAAGGAAGCCGGGATCGACTAAGGGCTCGAACGAGTGGCGAGAAACGCGGTGAAGGAAGGGTGGATGAGAGAAAGCGACAATACCTCGAACAGAAAGACGACGGGGACGAAATCCTCGCGAGAGGATTCCTGCCGCTGATGGAGAACAGGAGCGAGCCCAACGAGCGTGACTGAAAAGAGGACCGAGAAGGAGAAGACAGCGCCCAAGGCCTTGTTGTATTTATCATATAATTACCATAATAGAGCTCTGCGCCGCACTCCGCCGACCAATCCCACCCGCACTCTTCCCGTTCCACCGGGCCGCAACCGCAAATTGGAAACTCTCGAATACATTTTCCCTTCGTCGTTCGTTCGTTCGTTCGTTCGTTCGTGCGCTCGCTCGCTCGCTCGCTAGCCAGCCGGCGCGCACGAAATTGTTCGCCGTAGGACGTCGGCCGTCAAGTCGGAAGGATGCTAACGACAGGACCGCGAATACGTAGTCATGGAAAGCTGCTTGCCACGAGGATGATCGACGTATGGTCATTAGATAGAATTTGTCTGTGTAACGCACATTGCATTTCGGTCTGACACCGAATCGTTTTGGTGTAATAATGACACAAGCTAAAGAGATGCGCAGCTCATGTTCGAGCTACACTCGTAGTCATTTGTTGGAAATTTCGAAAAGACACAGTTTTCTTGTTAAAAAAATCTTTTAATCGTTCCAAGTTTCTTTTGTGCAAACGTATAATTAAAGTTTGCGTTTCTTAATGACACTCGAAATACCGAATGCGTTGATAAACGGCCGAGCGTCACGCAGAACGCGTAAAAACGTCTAAATTGCGCGTAAATAATTATATTTGCATATTCATCGAAAGGTAAATATTTAATGCCCACAAAGCATAAAGGGGGCAGCGTGAAGTGTAACGTATACGTGGAAAGAGAGGCCAGCGAGTTTCTAGAGGGGGAGGGAGAGAGGCGGGAGATAGGAAGGTGGGAGGGGGTGGGATTGAACGCGAAGGGTTGGCTGGCCGGTCGTGTACGCGCGGCCGCTGCCACGAGCTGACGGAAAAGGGGTTGAATGTACATCGCGGTTCGTCGGAAATTTTAGCTTAATTTTACTTAACTACACTGGACTGCCCGTGGGCGCCCCGGCTGCAGGGACAAGTGTTATTTTTGTAATTCCGAGCGGCGCTAATGGGAGACCTCGGCTTAACTCCAACCGACCGCCAACAAAAGAGGGGTGTTTACCACGCGCAATGAGTATACGGCCACGCGGGGGTAGTAAACGACACCCTACCGGCTCTCTGCTTATTACAAACGCGGAAAGAGCTCGACGTTAGTTGACCGACGGATGAGACGGAAATGTGAAGTAAAGTGTTCTTCGCGAGAAGTATGAAAAAAAAAAAAAAACAAAAAAAAAACAACTGCACGTTCGCTCTGAGTAAAATATATACCGTTTTCAACGGTCATTTTTGATTACGCAAAGCAAGTGTGTGTAACACGAATGAAATAAGAAAAGCATGTAATTGCAATTATCTCCGTTTTCAAAATTGTTTCGAAGAAGAACTTTTGTTCAGAAATGTACTTTATTATATTTATGTGTCGCTACACATTTTATCAATTTAATATGATGAATGGTAAGGATCGTGACTGACGCGTTACTGTCATAGTATTATCAACAACGAAGGTATCGAGAAGACATGAAAGGGCGCTGATGAGATTCGAGGGAAAACTTGCAGGTATGGTAGCGTATATAACAAGTAACAGAAGCTGGGACGTGTATCGAGCGTGAATATTACATCGATCAAGGTTTGACGACGCGATGCGGCGACGGGAAGGATCGGGGAAGCAAGGATGATGTCGCCTATTATCCGGTGGAACACCTGAGCCCCCGTTCTCGGTTACACGCTGGTACCCCCGCGCGCTCTACTCCTGCGTCGCGCGCGAGAAAGTGTATGAAAACGAGCACGCACTTTCCGTCACCACTACGTCGACGTCGGCGACGCAGCCAAATTGCACGACCTACGCGTATTATCCGTCCCCTAAATTATTTCCCGTGCTAACCGCAAAAATAGCCCCTGCGTCTCCCGCAAGTCCTCCGCAACGGTCTCTCTACATCATCGGCTATTTTTGCGGCTCGCGCGTGTCTCATTGTTCAACCGCGTTGTAAATACATATAAAACCAAATCGTCGTGTTGTGAAAAAATGAGAATGTTGAAAGTTGGAGGGAGAAAGTGACAAACAACTTCATTTTTACGTTCAAGATTTCTAGCAACTATATAGGCAGCACTAGAGACTGATTTGTACTACTTATTCGGAATAATTAATGACTCTGCAGCAGAAGAACGTATTATTACGAATGAACGGGCACACACATCAATCATAAACTCAACTTTTTCGCGGATGCCGGGTTACGTACATATGCATATTAATGTATGTTTGGTTAGGAGAGCGTATTCCGTCGTGACATGATGGACGCTACCCGGAGACGAAAGTTGAGATGGCTGTAACGGCTTCTGGCACCAAATGTCGGATTTCCATTCGACAAGAGATGGATGACTCAATCCACGGAACATTGATCACTATTAAATCGCGCGTACACCAATGCAGATGCGCTACGACGGTCAATTATATTGTTCATATCAAACACAATCACATCGAAAACTTACCTCGATCGTCGGTTAAGACCGACACCGTTAAAGACCTTTATCGGTTTATTTTCTAAATAGAGTATAGTCTTTTTTTTCGCCGATGTGTTCGATTAATAAATGAGAAAATAATTCGCGTCGCGAAGTGAGTGGAAAGTTTGACAAGCCGCTGCAGTATAACACGTCGAAACTCCGCTGTCCATTATTTATATGCGGACGCACACGCTCAGGTGCTACACGGAGTCTTCGGAAAGGCAAAAGTTGTGAGTCGCAATGGTGATGGTCTGGCCATCAGGTCCGATTCGATAAAAGATGGATGATCCAACGTCGACCGTATAGTCGATCGGTCTCCGAGCTGACGCCTCCGAAGATGAAATGCACCCTTGGCGACCCCAGAACCGACCCTAACACCCTAAGCCCCTGTACGCTCCCATTTCTCTCTCTCTCTCTCTCTCTCTCTCTCTCTTTCTCTCTCTTCTGCTGTAGCGCTCGCAATAGCACTTTGCCAACCGAAGGCATATTTACGAGAGAGGCGCGTGCCCCGCGTCGAAACGCACGGCACCATCTCCTATACGCGATTTGGCATACAAATTCCGTCATATGTAACTCGGAAAAACGTTTATTGGTTTGCCGAAGGATTGTTAGGTCCGGCTTCTTAGTTGATCTCCCTAACGTAACCAGTCGTCTCACGTAGTTCTTTAGGAATTGGGTCCACCAAGTTCGTACGTAGCGTCAACAGTATAAAAGTATAAAGTTTTTTTTACAAATTGCCTATTCTGTATTTTTCGTTCCACATGGCGCGACAATAAAGCTGTCGTTCTTCAGAAAACTTATACGAAGATGAAACATCATTTTGCTTTACGTGAATTTATCTGTGTCTTAATTGCGATTATTACACACACATCTTGAAGCGTGTGTTCGTGTACAAAATGCGCCGGACGAGAGGCCGCGTGTGATCCCACAAATTTTCGAAATCCATTTCGTGAGAGCGCGCGCGCTGAAAATTTATAGAAATGGTCGAAGGAACGACGGTGAGAAAGAGCGTGAGACGAGAACGAAGGACCTCTGGTTTTCTCGCGAGGTTATTCCGCACACACAACGGCAACCGTATACCGGAGAACAGCAGTACATTATTTCTTGATGTCAAATAAAGCAATTAGCATGTGCTCTGACCAGGGTCCGCAGGTTCTAACCCGAGTAATCTCGCCGGGGTCCCCGGCGTGTGCGACATCTTCATCAGAGAAGTGGACCCTTCTCTCTTCTCCTTTCTCCGCCACTTTCCGTCCCGCCGCCCCTTCTGCCGGACGATGGTGCGGTCACGTGACCATTTCTGCACCCCCCAGAGACGAGGGATGCTCGAAGAGCGAGAGCGTCGTTTTCGAAAGAAGAAGAGGAGACGACTCGGTGCGGGGGAGAGGATTGGTAGGAGAGAAAATCAAGGGGGCGAGAAGAGGTTGTGTCCGCCGAGTGAAGGCGCTTCCAAGGGAAATTTCACAAAGGCTGACCCGCTGGTAATGAATGTTATATAACCCTTTTAATGCTTTAAGCCTCTTAGATTTTTCAGTACGTTCTCAACGTGCACACCTCCTTCGTTCCCATCCCACCGCCTTTCCTCCTCGCAGAGCGAGCTCGAGGCGGTTCGCAACGAACGTCAGAGGGGGAGAGGGAGTCGAACGAGGGAAGTCGTGCCTCGGGGTAGGTAATTATGTGGCGGACGTAAATTAAGCTTGTTTAGATTGGGATTTTTATTAAGGTCCTTTATGAAAGAGTGCCGCCGCTAAATGGCGCACAGTATACACTTCGTCATCGGTACTTCCTTAAACGTCACCAAGCAAGGAAAGCGCGGTTTTATTTAATGCTCGCGAAAATCAAATTCAAACCCTTTGCGCTCGTACGTCTACTCTCACGCGTCGTTGTCATCTCTCGTTATCTGTTATCACATTCAATACGATTTCACCCGACTGTACACGAACGTCTTTTTGTTTTTTTGTTTTTTTTTATATAACATTCGTAACTTCGCCAAATTTCCGCAAAAACCCATTCCCAACGCAGCAATTACGAAATATTTATGTTAGCGAAAGAACTTGTGCACTGAGAAACGTGAAATGGAACAAATAAGTAAGGATTAGTTTAATCGTGCTTTAGGAGTCGAACGTTATGGGTTTGTGTCCCCTTTTCCTTTTTTTTTTCCGAGGGTAGGAAGAAGTTATAGTACCGAGTATCGAAGTTACGAAATTTTGTTTCGACAATAGATACAATGAACATTTCGAGTGATAAGTTTATTGTTTTTCTAAAGTTTAAATAATGTACGTAGTTATTGTACGTGGCGCACCTATCATTTATTTAACAATTGTTCACGATATATTTTACATGTAAAAAAAATTGCACATTATTTTTATTCGGTCAAATATCGCTCTCAAATATTATTTATCGCGTGTGAACTCGTTCGACTCGCGTACAGCGTGCGTAGGCACGTTAATTCCGACATGTCCGTAACGAGCATAGCGCAACGTCAAACAGCTAACTGCTTTCGCACGAAAGCACTAGGAGCGCGAACTTCGAGCAGCAAGGTACAGGCCGTTTGCTATACCGGTGTATATGTATGTTTCTGAAGGGAAAGAGGGAAAGAGGGGAAGGGAAGGTAAGCGGGAGAGAACGAAGTTCTCTCGGTAGAAGTTTAATTCAACTGGACGGGCAGCCGAGCGTAAACGTTGAATGATTTGTTGCAAATCGAAAGCGTTCCTGCGCGCGCAAGCTCGAACTTCAACTTCCTGCTCGTATTTATCGCCATATATATTATGCAATGTTGTATTGCGGCTAACAATTACCGAGTGTGAACGCATCGATTATATTAAATATTTTAACAGAGAAGAAAGAGAGAAAACTGTGAGAGAAAAAAAAAGACTTGTGCGTTATTAATGAAATTAAATAACAATGATATTAATTAATCAGTGATCTATGGACGCGTTATTGCAAACAAGTGTATGAAAATGTTTTTCCGAAAAATAAACTGGTTAACTATCAGAATTCAACGTCAATATTCTCGGGTAGTTCCGTAAGGCTTGATGTGTTCGCTCGTTCTCTCGATTAGGCTTTGCCGTCATTAAAAGTTTATAAAGAAGTCGAGGTACGAAGCGAGCAACGATGTGCGGAGAAGAGAGAGAGAGAGAGAGAGAGAGAGAGAGAGAAATTTCAAGCAAGTTTTCTCATGTGCAATGCATAATGAGGGAAAGCAGACGGCACATAAAAGCTCTACAAATGAAGCTCAAGTTGTACATGTAAGCAGGTACATGTAAACTACTTTACGGTAGAGATAAACGACTTTCTCGACGTGACAAATATCTTTTAAATTTAATTTACAAAAAAAAAGCAAGAAATATACGCTTTAAACGACGCGTTGCATTTATTCTCTTGTAATGTATCTAAAAGATACATTATAAATCTTACTGTATGTGTGTGTGCGTAATAGCACACATAAAGTAAAAGCGCGCGTGTAACATTTCCTTGCGCGTGTTGATTGGTAGGCGCAGACGTTGGTAACTAAAGATACGAACATGCAATACGCGCGAGCCGCGGAACACGAAAACCAATTAAAGGTGTTAGATCGATCCTCCCTAGTAACTGACTTGTGCTCCGATAAAAGACGCGCACCTAAATCTCTGTTTACAACGCTACGTTTTATTTTACGCAATATCAAGACATAATATTGCAATTTTAAAGAGAGAATACAAACAAACAAAAAAAAAAGAATTTTAAATGTCTACAGAATAAAATAGAAAATTACACACATACTCACGCAAGTCGTTTGATTTGACTTTACCTTGTTCATGATTTGGCGGGGATAGTCCCGCCTCGTAAAGGACGACTCTGTAATAGAAGAAAAAATAGCAATTACTTTCACGAAATGTTTTTCTTTCCTTGTAATTTATAAAAATAAAAAAATTTAATATAAATTTATTTTTTTAAATGTAAGATATTCAGTAAATATATACGAGTGTGGAAGAGAAATTGATGTTTTTATATCTTCTAAGAAATTTTTTTACAGTAAACAAATAAACGATCGCGAATAGAGAAGAAAATCGTAAAAATATACTCTTCATCCACTTTCAATCCATTCGCCGCGCGTTATGACGCAAGCTAATGCACGTGGGGTATTCCTTGATCGCGCAGCCAAGCTCCCCCAGCCCTTCTACTCCTTTCCCTTCAACGGGTACCCCCGAATTCCCATAATCTAATGAATGGCCTAACCCCAATATCCTCTACGGTTCAGGCCTCGCCACCGCCACCCTTCCATATACTACCCTGTATGTACCATGCATGTAAATTTCCTCCTTGTCCGTGCGCGCGTGGTGCGCCGCTCTTGAAGCTTCTTAAAAAAATCTACATTAGCTGGGACGGAATTACTCGTATTAACAAGATCTCAATTTCTGTTACTTTAACGTTTTTTTTTTTTTTACAAATGTAGTCCAAGATAATCTTCAATATTCTTTAAATCTTCGCGCAGAAACAGTAATTTCCGAGACAATCTGTGTAAGAAGTACGAAAAGCTGCTCGACTACTCAGGCGTTAAAAAGCAATAAAGTTGTCAAGTGAAATTCTTTCCCTCGGAAAATAAACAAAGCGCAAGCCGCTATAGTGAGTGTTTACTCCGTGTAGCGAAAAGATAAGGATGCGCACAAATACGGTTTATCTTAAGGAATAATGAAAAGGGTGACTTGATAAGAGCCTGACACCGAGCGATCGCAACAAAGTCGTGTATAATGTCTCGGACACGAGGCTCGTCTGCGGATTTACCCCCGGCCTCCACTGCCAACCATCCACCCACACTCCACCCCTTTTCGACCTCCTCCGACCTACCCTTATACGCGTGTCCGCCGCAGATTCAGACTCCTAATTAAGACGAGGGTGCGAGAGGGGTTTCAGGGGTTTCTACTGGGTTCTCCCCCGAGGGGGTACGGGGTAGGTAGCGAGAGTATGGATGGAAGGAGGGTCTTTCCGAGGTAAGGGGCACCCGTATCGTACCGGAGGGGTAAGCCAAGGCAAAGGGGGTAAGGAATATTGATCACGGGACCACCACGGCGGCGAGGCAGGGACTGCCCGCACTCGCCCTCTGCTTTCATCCACCTCCACCCCTTTGCCCTCTAACTCGAGCTTTCTCTCGTCTCCGTCTCTCTCGCCAGCTGTCTCTGTCACTTTCTCTCTTGTTTCCCGACGTCTTTTGCTGATCCTCTCTCGCTCTAGAGCCAGCACGGATCGGGCCTGACTAAACCACCAAACGCCAGATGCGTGAAATCAGTCGGTTAGAACCTGCCCTGCAGCCTTTGCAAATTATTGACGCTAAAACCGCGAGGCAGATGATGCCCGCGCACTGTTTCGAAGTGAACTTTGAATAAATATAGCTGGTAAACGTAACACTTGGAAAGAAAAGGTAAAAACTTGTGAAAAGTTTCCAATCTTGCCGACAATTACTCTGTTCTTTAAAATGGAGAGCGTGTTTTAAAATATTCTGTTATCAAATTTTTCGTAAAAAATTTTCTTAACTTAATATGTTTACGATATAAAATAAGTGTGCACAAAAAATAATATATATGCGGAATTTTGAATTTCTTTACTTTAATTGAATAAATCGGTTAAATAATCCAGTCTTCATGTTGTGTGACAAGATTTACGAAGTCGCAATAAGACATAGGCCTCTTGAAGGGAATTTCTGGCGTTGGAAATCCGAGCAACCTGACGAACTTTGACGCACACGTTCGGCCGAAGATGTACGCTCTAGACGTGTGCAGCGTTCTCACGAGTTTTCGTGAGAGATTCTCTCGAATGGCGAGGAGAAGAGGGACCGACTTGACTCGTTTCAAAGACAGAGATAGAAAGACGGGGTGAAACAGGGGGAGCCAACGGGGGGTTGGCTCGAGTTTACACGACGTAGCGACTCGTCTTTCTACCCGTCGCCTTGCCTTAATTAAATCTCTAGACCCTTCCTGAAGAACCCGCGGACCTGGCAGGAAACTAGAAGAACCGTCTTCTCTTCTCAGTCCTACTGAATTCACTGCGATAACATGTCGTCTTTTATTGGTCCTCGCCACGTCGCCGCAAGAAATCCACGAACTCAAGAGCCGCAATATAGACTGAGCTCCAGTTGCTTACTTTATTAGCCTTATACATTTACACATCATTACGGAAACGTATTTTGCAAGAGTGCGAAATACGTTCGCGCGAAAATTTTTGTTGAATAATTGAGTTACGTAATTAGTTTAATTACAAAACAGATAGATAAAAAGAAATTATTTCTAAAACTCGAAAGCAATTTATAATCACCAAATTACTATAACGTAATTACTATAACACATTTTCTCGTACACCTCACTGCCATTCCAGTGGCTTCAGACGTTATTTGGCGTTGTAACGAACGTCAAGGGCGACCTCGACGAGACCGGAAGAGACCTCATTGTCCAGGAGCGGAGCCGTCGATAGGAGGGTGCGTAGTAGCGGCAGGCAGCCAACTCAAACTTTGATATGGTTTCCTAAATAACCAAGGCGACCGATACCGCAGCACGATAGTCCTCCTTCCTCTCTGCCATCATTCCTCCCCCTCTCTCCCACCCTGCTTTTCACCCGCCTAGACCGATCTGTGGTGGTCCGGAGAAGGTACTGTAACTACCGCCGAAGCATATTGAAACCCTCACGCCAACGGTGACCCAACCCGCCCACCTCCCTCCCGAGGCAACCACCCTCTTCTCGGTCAACTCGCGACCCGCCGCCGCGTCGTTCAGAACCGATACTGCCGCCCATGCAAAATTTGCGGGGTGAGTGCGTTTGTCGTTTCGTGAGTAAGTGTTACGGAACTCGCGCGACCCAGGCAGTAATGCATAACGTTTTCATAATCCCGACAGGTAGCTGTTAATTCAAGTGCGGAGTGACAGGTAATCTGCAAGAAGACCACAGGGGAAAAGGAAACGAGTTTTAGCTCACGAACTAAAACGGATTCGATTTGTCGATCGAAAGTGCGATGAAAAATATCGCGCTTGTGTTATTACTTCCTCGGGATAATTCTCATAACACATGTATATTATTAAAAAAAAAACGGAATAAAAATAATATGTAATTGGAACAAAAAGGATGTCAGAGTAATAATAATATAATCAAGAGGCACGGTAGTGTCTCGCGCCAAGTTCAGGCGCAACGAAGTGGCGCTCGAACTGCGCGAGCACACCGTGCCTATTATACG
>QVNW01000648.1:0-89807 GCA_014825475.1 Pseudomyrmex flavicornis | reverse complement strand
AGATATGAGACAGTTTCTTGTGCGCAATATGCACGCGCGTGCGCGATAAAATATGTTCACAAACAAAATTCAGGCAAATCTCATACAAGGATAAAGGATAAAGGATAAGGATAAAGGAAGTTTAATTGATTCTCCTCAGGGTTTACAATATTTTTCACCACTCCACTTCTATATCCACGCCCGGAAAAATCCGACGGTGTGGATTCGAACTCGGGACCTTCCAAACTCGCAGACCTAGCACTCAGGCCGCGAGACCACTGGACCGGTGCAAATCTCATACAAGATTTACATATATAACGCGCGCAAATCTTGCACGCAAGAAATGTTATCTGGGTATTTATACGTAAAAAGAAAGAAGTACGCACATATCGAGATAGTTTCACTCTTTTTTTGTCACGTGTAAAATAAAAAGTCGATCACTGAATCCTAAGTCACACAGATAACTAAATAAACATCTAATGACACTTATCTTTTTCACTATTTAATTAATTTATACATATACATTTGATTAATTTATATATTTTTATACATATATATAAAAAAAAATGTTATATATATATATATATATTTATCTTTAAATCAAAACTCTTTCCAAAATTCATATACTTTTCTGTGTTGTGTAAATATGAAACTTTTTAAATTTTATTCTTTTAAATTTATAATATGATAAAATGACAGTTCTCAAAGTTATTGTTGTTTAAAACACTCGCGAGGATTACGTATCTTTATGTCAAAGTCCGTATGCTCTACGTACACTATAGATATTCATTATTATAACTGGTCACACTCAACACTGAAAATGTTTTACGTATGCTATGCTCGCGATGTTAGCGTCGCAAAGTAGGTATTTCATTCTCAGCTAATTTTTGAAAACGTCGCCGTGGACAGCTACTCGCAATCGGACTTGAACTTGTCGACGAGTAATATTTTATTAATATTCAAATACTACAGACGCGCCGTGAACTATACACGGAAAAAAAGTTTTATTAATTTATATAGGCGTAGCAATTTTTTTTCCTGACATATTAGTAATTAATGCTGACATATAAGTAATTAATCTTCTCGCTATTTTAGCAAACCTTTGTTTTGTGTGTTATACAATCACATATTCTCGAACTGTCAAAATTGCGATAAAAATAATCTAAGATCAATCAGCGTCGCGAAAAAAAAAAAGGCAACAATGCTTTTGACAAACTCGATGCTTGTGACTCGAGATGTTAACACAAATTTTTTATTCGAGAACTGCCGATTTATCGCATAGCAAAATGTTATTTGGAAGCTGTTATTGAAGAAATTAGAAGATGTAAATATATTTAGCAAAACTCCAATTGTAGGATGTCGAAATCAACAGATGAAAGATAATGTGCGAGTAAAAATTACTTTCTTTTCTGTGTGCACAATAACATTAACAATAATCATTTTATCGTTAAAAACTATTCTCTCTCAGCAAACTATCCTAACATCTTCAGGAAATTTGACAAATAAAAACAAGTTTATCCATAGCTTTTAAGTGTAGCGAACATATCTTATAGCACTCCGTATGGTGTTTTGACAGTAAACAATTCTGAGAAATATGTAAAATTTGTTTGTTTATACCTATACAAATTATTTAAACTTTTTATGGAATAGTTTTGTCCTTGAAGTTACGTAAAAGATGCCAAAAAAACACGACACGTGTATTTTGAAGTTGTATGCACGTTGTAAATTAATAGTTTTTGATCACTGTTCACTATTCTTCTAACAGTTACCGCTTTCAAAATGATAAGAGTACTTGTTCTCCTTATAAAACGAGAGAATTCTACATTCGAGCAAAATCAACATGCGCATAATTTACGTACACACAGATAATTTACAACAAGCAGGAAAGATAAGATTATATATAATAAATAAGAATGAACTTACATAAGTAAATGTGATTATGCAATTTAGCTCTAAGCTAATTATACGGTGTAGATGTGAGAAATTTAATTTTTATGTTGTCTGTGGGCCAAAAATTTATTTAAAGTCGCAGTAAGATAAAATTTGAATTTTGACAATGAAAGTTGATTGCAATAACCAGACGTAACACATGTATTTAATCTGATAAGTTATTTTTAACGCATAATGTGATTACTTTAGTAAATGTTCAGTTCGTTTATTAAATAAATATACACACATACGTACATACATACACATATATATATATATATATACATACACATATCAATATACAGAATTTTCTCAGCAAATCGTAGCTTAACTGCAAATTTCTTATATATT
Organism: Pseudomyrmex flavicornis; assembly: GCA_014825475.1. Lineage (NCBI taxonomy): Eukaryota > Metazoa > Arthropoda > Insecta > Hymenoptera > Formicidae > Pseudomyrmex > Pseudomyrmex flavicornis. Next base: position 87,548 of record QVNW01000648.1, on the reverse strand, counting down.
ATGTAACATCTAATAAAAAAAAAAAAGTATATATATATATCGTGAGTTGTGACAAGCAAAACGCAGAATGGTACGAAATTAACGAGTATTTATTACCTTTGGAACGTTTCGGTTTTATTATTTAAAGTCATATTTAGTCATAATAATGATAAACATTTTAAATATAATAAATAATACTCATTAAGTTCGCAACATTATCCTGTCGTCCGTTTCGATATGTACACTCTTCTTAATTAGATTATCCAATTATTATACTATATGTTTCTAAAAAACGAAAAGTGTTTAATTGTAATTCACTTGTTCACATTAAATTCTCAGACGAATTCATCGTTAACCAATATTTTTTTATCTCATCGCTGCCTTTTTCGGCAATCATAATCACTGGCGCGTTCGTGTTACCGCTTACGAGATTTGGCATGATCGATGCATCGATGACGCGTAGACCAGCAATGCCGTAAACCCTAAGCGTCGGATCAACGACGGCGTCGGGATCCCAAAAAGGACCCATCTTTGTTGTTCCTGTGTAATGGTAAACAGTGGCGCTATATGTTCTGATCATGCATTCCCAATATTTGTTCGTGTAAAGAGGTATCTTTTTGCATTGTGGGAATTGATACGGATTTAATTCGCTGCCGAATCTCTTAAAGGCGTTGGTTCTAGAAAGAGCCACGCCGATTTTCACTCCCTCGATTAACGTGGCCATGTCTTGCGGTTCCTTGAAATAATTTGGATAAATGAGTGGATGATCTAGCGGATTTTTGCTACGGAGTTTGATGAAGCCCCGGCTTTTGGGTCGCAGCAGCATGGGAAGCACGCTCCACGTGTCGTTGTTACTGATCGGCCCGTAGACGACGTCGTAGAACTGTTTCGTTAGACCGTGTATTTTTCTCAATTGCCTGCCGCCATCGGAATTGATGGAGCCGGAAATGAAGTGCAGCTCGATGTCGGGAAAATCCATCGAGGCGTTTGCATATTTCGTGTTGACGAAAGCAACACCTTCAACGCCACCCAGTACGGTCAAAGGTCCGTCGCTGAACACCGAATATTGTATCAGAGCTTTAACGTTGTCCTGAAGCCGTTTCTCCACCATAGAGATCTCTCGATTAACCATGAAAGTGAGACCACCTGTAAGAGAAGCTTAAATTGTAAAAAAGTGACTCAAATTATTTGTAAATTGAACGACGTTAATTGCTAGAAAATTGAGAAAGAAAAGAAGAAAAGAGGAGATGTCGCAAGCGAGCTGGTGAACAAACCGGATGAGAAATAAACCCGTGTTCATGTAACACAGGTAGTAAACTAATTTCTGCGACTTACACACCTAAAGCAATATGATCCTGTAGATTGTGGCCGACCTTCAAGTCCTGAATTACGGGTATTCCCACTTCTCGCAAATGTTCTTTCGGTCCGATGCCGGACAGCATGAGAAGTTGAGGTGAATTTATCGCGCCCGCAGACAGAATCACCTCTCTGTTCGCTCGAATTCGAAACACCTTGCCGTCTCTGATAAATTCCGCGCCGTAAGCGCGCTTCGATTGCGGGTGCACCAGTACTTTGGTGACGTGCGCGTGCATTGCCACGTGAAGATTCTTCCTGAGCCTGACCGGCCTGAGGAAGGCTTTTGCGCTCGAACAACGACTGCCACGCCGAATAGTACCCTGAGCAATCATGAAACCTGTTTGCATCGCACCGTTAATGTCTCGATTTTCGTAACCCATTTCTTGGCCGGCTTGGACGAAAGCCGTCGCCAGAGGAGTGTGCCACGGCGCTTCCTGCACAGTGAGAAGCCCGCCGCTCGCGTGATAAGGAGTGCGAAGCAGATACGGGTTTTTGTTGTCTTCCGATTTTTTGAAGTAAGGAAGAACGTCACGCCAGCTCCAGCCAACATTGCCTTGTTCTTCCCAAATGTTGTAGTCGCGCTTGTTCCCACGCAAATACAGCATGTAATTGAGAACAGAGCTTCCGCCAATGACCTTGCCTCTCGGCCACCTACAACGCCTATCCTCCATTGCTGCAAAGAATTCAATTCAATGTAAGGAAAAAAAGAGATGCTTTTTGATGTTAAAAACAGGGCAACAAAGGCAAACATAACACCTATGATTTAACGAAACTAGTAAAGATTCTTGATTGTATTATTATTTCAAGAATGGTTAACTTTTCAAAAGTGTATATGACGCAAAAGCAGTAGAAATTACCTAGACAGGCGTCACCCTGCGGCTCTGTTCGATATTTCCAATCGAGTTGACTCAATTGTAAAAATCCTGCGAGCAAAGGCACATCCGACAGCTCTGTTTCATCACCTCCAGCTTCTACTAGCAATACGTTCCAGTTTTCGATCTCGGACAAACGACTTGCCACTACAGCTCCTGATCAAAAAAATAATAAATAGTTTTAGAAGCATTCAAAACTATTATAAAAAAAGAAACTAGAGAAAAATACCTGCCGATCCGCCACCTATGACGATGAAATCGTACGACGGTAACAGTGCTTCCGATGGTACGTTAATTGGCGAGGCTTCATTATCTAGAACCTCATAGTGGAAGTAAGCAAGCAACGCAGCAAGGGCTGGTACAAACCACGACAATCCTCCGGAAGTTAAACTTCCTGTTAAAACGCTTCCGATGTCCATGTTTTTTAAATAAGTTATTTTTTTAAGTAAGTTTTAATCGTTTAATCCTGAAAAAAATTATAACAATAAATATAAGAATGATAAAAAACACGTTTTTCTTAAATACAATCTCAAAAATGCAAAAATAAAAAGAAGATACAAAGATCTGTGGAGCAAACAAATGATTGTTAACAATACTTATTTTTAATATTAATATATTATCCAATTTAATATAACATATATAATTATGTAATATTATATATATATATATATTTATATGAACAAAATTTATATTGCAACAATTTAAGATTTATATTAGAAATTTTATATAACAATTACACGGTATTAATATATCTTTTTGGAAACTCAAAAATTCTATTCTCTCTTCACTGTTTTCACTTTTTTCATATATTTCGTATTCCTAACCGAATGATTATTCAATCATTATCTTCCATTATTTATAGCTTCCTTAGTTTTCGTTCGTCTATTTTCAGAGTAAGTAATGTATCAGAGTATCTGACACATTAATCAAAGTAAAAATATCTTGTTACTATGTGAAAAAAAAAAAAAAAAAAAAAAAAAAAAAAAAGAAACATGATAAAATAAAAGGACGCATAACAAATAAGATAACATTTTGCGTATTTGCGTTTTACTAATCTTTTACTGTTTTTTTGTTTCCTGTGAATCTTTGAAGATAATTTCGTACTTTTATTCTTATCTCACTTCCTTCCAAATGTTCGTTTTGTTTTACCTCTTTCTCCGATATCAACGACGCTATACCGTTAAAATAAGCTTCAGAAGAAAACTCTAGAAATTCTTTACTCTAGAAATTCAGTTTACTGGCTAAGAGCCAGTCTAAGTTTCAAGTGACATGAATATCAATAGCTCGTACAAACTTTCAAATGTTAAGTAATGTTAAATATTAAGTAATTTTCGAGATTTACAAACGCAAATGTGTGCGTTACAACTTCATGCATTTATATATTGCAGAGTGTCAATAATAATTAAAATTTGAAAGAAGAAACAAACTTTTACAAATAAATTAAATATATAATTTTTTTTAACATATCAATAATGAAGGATTGTGTCATTAATTCTTCTAGTACTTTTTTGTTAAGAAGTAACATGATAAAGTAATTGTACGATTTTTGAAATAAATGTGTCACTCTTGAAAAAAAAACTAATTTATAATAATAAATTGTGAATCTTTTCCTTCGGCTTTTCTTTAAATTCAACTATTGAAGGAATGTTAATCTATTGACATTGCATATTTTTGATACACTATCATCTAATAATAATCATCTAATAACACAAAAAATTATGTGTATATAATTATAATATTATTCTACATTTTTGAATTATTGTTTATTTCATATAAACAAGCTTTGATTTAATCAAAGATGTGATCACTCACGCGATATTTTCACCACATGACATATCAAAGTAAATTGTTCGAAATGTCTACAGACACACTGATGAACTACATATTCTTAGATAGACACAGAATATTTATCGAGATTGATAAATGAATTTTTTATATTCGCGAACTATGGCGGGATATTACTTGACGACACTATGATCACGACTTTGCAGCCCTGACCGTTTGCATGATGTGTCTCGTTGAAGATTTCTAGGTGTTTTAACCTTGTAGACACCGTTTATAACGGTGATCGGTTTGCCTCTCTCTTTCTCTTTTAATTTTCCTCTTTGTCCGATGTTGCCGGGTCCTCCCCCCCTTCTCTCTCGCCATTCGCATCTGGTCCCGTTTTCTTCTGATAGTATTTCTCATCTGCCTATTACAAAATCACGTAATCGCTACAAAAATCGCTACAAATGTAGAATAAATTAATAATAAATTTTCGGTAGTTTCGCTAGTTTAATAATATAAATGTTATTGCTATGTTATCGGAAAACTTAAAGTTTAGAGTTCTGCAATGGATTAAATAAAATTAATTAAATAAATTTTTGCAGCGATGTATTCCAAAATAATAATTCGCATGGTTGCTCGCTATAGTGATTGCAACATGTACAAGAAAATTTTAACAAGCATTTTAAAATGGCTATGTGTTACGCGTGACGCGTCTCACGTTTCTTCGACGCATTCACGACATTCCGTGACGTCACACGCATTTTACGATACAAACTTACTCATGCATTACCAAGGCTGACCTAGTTTGATGCTACTAGGAGCGTGTGCGTCTAACGATCGTCCACACCTACGTGTTAATCGATGACGTATTATGCTCTTTCGCTTTTCTAAAATTCAAGATATCTCGCATGCAAAACTACAAAATTGTCAAAGTTTTAGAAGATGATTTTTGAAATGATTTAAACGCAAATATATATATCTCGAATGAAAACATATATATTTTACAAATGAGAAGAAATCTATTTGTACAGAGTTTTTGTTATATTCAAATAATAATAGATTTATTAATAGATAAGTAGTGTACTAACAAATCTCTGGAATATTTATAGAATAAAAACAAACAAAAACTTCATCAATGATCTATTTTTAACGAGCACGCACGACTTTGTTTTTTTTTTTTTTTAGGTGGATGCTGCGGTTCAATGAGAAAGAGAACAATCGTCGGCGGATATGCGTTTACCTGGTGGTTCGTAACTGATGTTCAACGGCTGTCATTGGAAGTGATGACCCTGAACCCGGTATGTGAGAGCGTGGAGACGGCGCAGGGTGTACCACTGACGGTCACCGGAGTAGCGCAATGCAAGATCATGAAGGCTGATGAGTTGTTGCACACAGCCAGCGAACAATTTCTTGGGAAAAGTGTTCACGAGATCAAATCCACGATTTTGTCCACTTTGGAAGGTCATCTTCGAGCTATATTAGGTATGTATTTGAGTCCTAAGATTTTTTAAGTTTATAGTCGTAACTTTACGTAATTTTTTATAGTCGTAACTTTATTCAGTGAACTTCATAAGAGAAATTATTTTAGGAACGCTCTCAGTGGAGGAAGTTTACAAAGATCGGGATCAATTTGCGGCTCTTGTGCGGGAGGTCGCTGCGCCAGATGTTGGACGTATGGGTATCGAGATTCTTTCTTTCACGATAAAGGACGTTTACGACGACGTTCAGTATTTAACATCGCTCGGGAAAGCACAAACGGCCGCCGTTAAAAGAGACGCCGATGTTGGCGTCGCGGAAGCAAATCGCGATGCAGGCATTAGGGTATATAATATTATCTTTGCTTTTATATATGTATATATAGTCTGTCAAGAAAGAACACGATCAGTTTAATTTATAGAAACATTTGTTATAAATAAAACTGACAATACATGTATTTTACTCGATTGAAACTAAAATGAAAGTTGCTACTAACTTGCAAGTTAGTGGAAAGTATGTCTCGAAGATATCAGGCAATTATTGACAACAGTAGCGACTGGACACATTTTTTTAATATAAAAACATTGTAGTTTCACACAATCGAGTGGAATAGATGTATATATTTTCAGTTTTATTATAATAAATTTTTCTATAAATTAAACTGATTTAAGTTCTTCTTTGACAGACTGCCAAATTTTTATCTACGAGTCACTTTTGACATGATGCATAACGCGGTCACTCGTGACAAAATATTTGTTTTCTGTCAAAAGTACGACAACAAAAATTTTATCCGTAGTGCATTAAGATGCCTTTTATCAACATTCGTCTACAAGAATTTTAGATCTATCTTTACGGACTGAAAGTTATGTCATGTTCTTGATAGACTGTACTGTACATACATATATATATATGTATATTATATGTATACATATAATATACATATGTATATATATATATGTATATTATATATACATATATATGTTAATATATGTATAATATACATAATATATGTATATTATATATGTATATATATAATATACATATATTATGTACATATATATAATATACATATATTATGTACATATATTATATTATATACATATATATATGTATATTATATATATACATATATTATGCAATATATATGATATGATACGATATGATTTGTAGCTTTATTATAACTGTTTTCTTTTTGTTTTTTTTGTGATACAGGAAGCAGAATGCGAGAAATCTGCGATGGACATAAAATATAACACTGATACGAAGATAGAAGACAATGCAAGACTGTACCAGTTGCAGAAAGCTAATTTCGATCAGGAAGTAAACACAGCTGTAAGTGTTCTTTTTTTCTCGAAATAGTTAATTATTTTATAATATGTATATAAGATGTGATTATAAGTATAATAGTGAACTTTTCTCAAGCGCATCTGTTTCTTCTTTCCATTTTCAGAAAGCGGAGGCTCAGTTAGCTTATGAACTTCAGGCAGCGAAGATAAAACAGCGAATAAGAAACGAAGAGATACAAATCGAAGTCGTGGAAAGACGTAAGCAAATCGAAGTTGAGGAACAAGAGGTACGCCGTAAGGAACATGAACTTCAAAGTACAGTACGATTGCCAGCCGAAGCTGAATTTTATAAAATGGGAAGAATAGCCGAGGGAAAGAGGTATAATCTTTTAAGAAATAATTTCTTTCATCATCATTATCATCTTCAACATCATAATTGTCGTTTAATTTTACTAAGATATAATCAGAACTTCCGAATTGTAACCGTTAATTCAATTTAAATGTTTAGGATCAGTTATATATGTATATATATGTGTGTCATCTAAGAGTTTTATATCTTGAATAATGTTGCAATAATTTCAATAACTTTCTTTTCTTTTTTTTATAATACTTCTCGCTTTATTTTTCTCACATAAATGCTATTTCAGAACTCAGACTGTAAACGCGGCAAAAGCTGAGGCTGAAAAGATTCGATTGCTCGGAGAAGCGGAAGCTCAAGCTTTGGAAGCCGTTGGTATATCGGAAGCTGAACGCATGCGAATGAAAGCGGCAGTTTACAAGAAGTACGGTGAAGCAGCGATATTAAATATAACTCTAAATGCCTTGCCAAAGGTTAGTACTGTGTGTCATATTATATGTTGATTACAAGTTATTTTATTTTACTTTATTTTTTTTTGACTATGATAATATTTCCTTCTTTAGATCGCGGCTGAAGTCGCAGCTCCGTTAGCGAGAACGGAAGAAATCGTGCTTCTCGGAGGGAGCGACACAACCAGCGGAGAACTTACGCGTCTCGTGGGACAAGTACCTCCAGCTGTACAAGCATTGACTGGTGTAGATCTTTCCAAAGTAAGTCTGCTTTCAATTGTATTTTTGCTTTTTTTCTAGTTGATATAAATTTAGTTAATTGATGACAGGAAACGCGTGTGCTATTACGCGTGTGCTATTATACGTATGATAAACTCGTACTTTGCAGCTGATATATAATATATGTGTATACATACATTTTTATATGCTTATAGGTATTAGGTAAAATACCGGGAGCAAAGTAATACTGACACTGGGATTCGCAAAGAAACGTAAGCGACTATAAACGTAAATCTGGCAACGGTTTGAAAAAGGTGTGAACCTGTACTGCCAAAGAGGTTTATCTGCTATTCTATTTTCTAATAATGTGAGACTCCGCTTTTTTCTCTTTCCCAAATCTCGCTCTACCTCAAGTCTAGATGACGCAGCGTTGCTCCAACAGACACGCTTTCATTCCTTATCGTGCGGATAAATCCGTTCGAGTTGCCCGCGTTCGTACTCGCGCGTTCCTTAGTTTAAAACACGTAATAGAACGTGTGCGCGACAATATTCCACGTCGTTTATGTAATATCGTTGCAAACGTGAACTTAGGGAACGGGCGACTAAGCGTGATCTTGAATTATCAAATCCATTAGAAGTGAAATGTACTGATTTAAAACACACGACAATCTTCTACATTTTCGCTACATTATATTATTCCAGTTACAGACATTGATCGGTTATTAAATTTATGAAAAAGTTCTGTCCATGATCGTGTGCCTAACCAAGGACCGATTATGAATTAAGTCGCAATAACACGATTGCTTATTGTTAGTGGTGGAATGCATAAAATGACGAAATAATTGCAAATAATTGCTCGTATAATAAATGTTTGTTCTTACATACATAAACATACATACATATATATTATATATATATATATATATATATATATACACATACACACAAAATATGTATATATGTATAATATATATTTATATATATATATATATTTATCTATACTAAATATTGCGTACTAAAAATTATATTCGCTTTTATCATTAAATAAAATTGTTATTAAAGTAATGAAAAAAGCGAGAAGAAAGGAAATTTCAACAAAAATTTAAATTTTAAGTAAGTTAGAACTTATTACAAAGCACAAAATTAATAACAAATACTATACATCAAATGCAGAAAAAGCCTATTAAATATCACTGCCGAAACAAAACTCCTTTCTTCTCCTTTTCCAACTGTGATACTTGCAAAAATATTTTTTGATAAATTATAACACACAACAAATTTTGCGTTTTGATTTTAGGACTAAAAGTAGAATGTAACGCAGTTACGTGTTACAATTAAAAGAACGTGACATACATGTCAGAGATTGATAGAAATTTATTGACATTATGGCAGATTAGGACAGAAACTCTTAGAATAGAATGTTATTAATCTTTAATCTTTTTTTTTAATCTTTGTTTTTATGTTTTTTTTTAGAAAACTAATTGTAAGTGTAACATAAAAAAAGTTATTTTGCATTCTGTTTTCGACTTATTAGATAAAAACTCCCTTCTCTTCAACTGCACTGTAATTGAATTACAATATATTTTTTTATCAGTTATTTTATACTTGCATTTAAATTGAGAGATTAATTATTGCGTTTAAGTTAAATTTTAATCAAAAGAGAGAGATTATTTTTATAAAATTTTACACTATTATTATTTTTTCTCTTTCTCTTTCTCTCTCTTCGCTACGATCAGTTTATGCATTCCACTTTCATCCGTCAAAATAAACACAGTCACTATTTGTAATGTGTCAGAATTTCAAAATAAATGTAATCAATATAATTAGGAGTTCTGATATCATTGTGTTCAACTTAATTGACGTGATGTCGTGATTTAACGAAGAAGGAAAAAAAAAACAATACACGTGTTCAATGCGGTTCACAATGTGCGTTAGCTGCCGTCTTTAATCGTCGTATATTTAGAATCACATATAATATAATATATGAGACAAGTTTCTATCTCTTTGACAAAAAAGAAACAGAAGAAAAAAAAAAGGAAAATTGTATCATAAGCGAACAAATGTATATTTAGCGCAATTTAAAGAGAGTAAAAAAAAAAACATCGTACGACGCTCTCGTTATATGTATATATATATTCTCGGTTGACCACACATCGGAATCCGCGGCATTGAAATAAAATTACGATTATCCCAAACAAGTGCCAATTTGTAAATACAATATTGACTCACTGATAAAGGAAACTGAGTGATGAATATGAAAGTTCGATATTTATATATTATATTTGTTATTTATACACACACATAGAGAGAAAGAGAGAAAGAGAGTAAACTCTCACACATTAGTTATGAATCTAATTGTACACATATATTATTATCTTGCTCTCCATTTATATTTTTTAATGTTTTTATGTAATAATTTGTTTTCGACATATTTTTTTGTGCTATATGTATAGATTTTATTTTATGATTACATATATAAATATATATACATATAAATACTTATATAGGGTGCAAGCGCGCGCGAAATGATGGTACACAAATCTAAAAAGGAGATAATTCTTTGTGCACAAAAATAAATCGACAAAATAAAGTTTGGCGAATAATGGGTTTTGTTAAACTTTTATAGAAATGTATTACTGATGTGATCAAAATAATACTTATATTTGAGTAATGTAGTACCTATATAACTATGTAATATATCGAACAAAATGTTTCATCTTTTAAACTTGACTTTTTTGAAATCACACAAGTGCAAAACAATTTTATACTTATTTTTCACAAAAAATCGTCTCTTTCGCGTTTCTTCTGCATTTATAAAGATCGCACGTATAAATGTCTTTATTTTATTAGATTTTGGTTTACTCAATATTTTCCGTTATATGCTTTATGTTTCGAGTTTTATAGAGTTTGATTGCGCTTTATATTAATTAAAATACAATTGTTTAAGTTAATGTATAATAAAATTCTAAACATAATGACTCCAGTGAAAAATATGAGCAATCTAAAATCTAAGATATTTTTGCCTTTATACCGTCATTTCGGTCGCACTCCGCATATGTTTTATGATGTATAAGGTTTATATAGAATGTGAGTATTAATGCGAATATTCCGAAGTACAAACGTACTAATACAAAATAAACGTATATATGTTACTTTTTATTTTACGTGTTTATATTTTAGTGCCATTAGTTGATATAACGAGTGATAGCGTGTAGTAATGAAGAATGCATGATAGCAAAAGAGCGCATATTTCTCCATCAATACAATATGCTTGCGATTATGTGAGAAGGGAAGTCGAGACGTATATATATATAATCAACACATGAAGCTAAAAAGCAAGTCTTCCCCCCTCCTTCCCAAAAAAAGAAAATATTTACAATTAGTGCAGTAGATCAGTAAAAAAAAAAAAATTAACAGCATGCCTCTTCCTTCTGCCAACAAGGAAACAAATAATAATCCAAAAACGCAGGTTGAGTCAATTTAGCACAGTCCCAACAAACACAGAATAGAGCAGCTATATAACACATTCATATGTTTCGAAACTTCAACAAAGCTATAGAACATACATATGTTACTTCTATATGTTATATAACGTGTTCTGTATTTGCTGAAATGATTTCTGGCTGTCCGCATTTGTCTACAAGAGACAGACAGATTCTCAATCCACACACATATTTTGCCACGTAGAAATTTATAAATTGTCTAATGACAGACAAAATGGTTTCGTTTTGTCAAACAAGTTTAGTACAACATTTTCCGATGAGTAGTCAATGCGAGAAGTACGACACGTACACACAATGAAGACCGTTAGGTGAATCCGATTTAATCGGATATTTATATATAAATCTGTCAACGATAAATTGTGTCGATTATCGTTGTCACAGAATCACAACATACAGGTTTGTGAGTCGTCGTCCAAACCGTACGGCAATGAACCAATAAGTAGTATCTTCGTTTTTGTTGATGGAACTCTGCAGTAGAATAATATACTCATATCTAAGAACACTAACAACGTTGAGTGACATTCTTCACAATTTAATTACTACTTGATTAATACATACTATATCTTTTTCTGTGTGTTTTACTAACGTTTTAATGACGTACTCCGCCACAAAGAGAAAATAACGCTTAAATAGCAAGTATCATGTTAGGCATTAACCTGTGTGTTCTTGTTAAAATAAGAAGCAGATTGAATCTAGTTAGATAAATTTCGTTCGTACGATGCAGAGATGCAAGACAATTTGTGAGAAAAATATACAATATTTTCCATTCGGGCTACAATTTTATTTGCTATTGTATAATTTGTACGAAACTTGATTCTTCTCATTTAGATTATAGCTGGTTTGATGACTAATACAAATTATATACAGAAGATATCGTCACGATGTTCATTGTTTTGCACTTGTGTGATACTCTCTTATAGCTGCAATTAAACTATTTTAATCCGACGTCGCATTTTGCTTATACAAATATTTAAATCGACTCACTTTTGTACTCGCTAATACAAAAGAGACTCGGTTTTCTTTAATATCTTATCAATTTTCCATCCTTTATGAATGAAGAGAAATACATGTATTTATGATAATTAACATATGGCACACACACACACACACACATTCTATATATATATATATATTTTTCCGTTTAATTTTTCTTATTAATGACAAAGACACAAATTATCAATTGTTTCATAGCACCATATTATCCCTGTTCGGTTATTACTGATAGCACTTAACAATCTTCACTATATATAACGTGAATCTACAGATTCTCAATTCTGCCAGTAGTAACCAAGCAGAAGACTAGGATATGTATTACATGCAGAGTGTCTCACAACAAAATCGCAAAAAACAAAAAAACAAAAAAATAGTAAAAATTACGATAACTATTACAAATAAGTTTATTTGCCATCTCTTCGATATGTGTGCAATGCAATATGTTTTACGGGATTAAGGATCTTCGCAGTTTCCAAATACACAAATTGAAGGACTATATACAAAATGTACACGTGTGCTTTTGTAATTAATTATACTATTATGTACGTTTTTGCGTGTTTTTTCTCGTAATTAAAGATCGATCTTCGTAATGACGATGATCCTTAATCCGAGTTATACTATAATAAAAAAAAAACAAAAAAAAAAAAAAATCACTGTATAACATGTAGTCCGTGCACTTTCTCTGTATGTCAATTTGTTGTTGCAAGCAGTATTCTGTGTTTCATATTTGTGTTATCGCATTATGATCAAGTATGATTCCTCTCCAATTATAATACGAATTTCTGTATTATAAAAACTACCGTGAGACGCGTCTCAATGCGTGTTTGTCGATTATCGATTGTTTCTGCTGCGTTTTTGTAAAGCGCTTCGCGGCATATAAAATATGTAACGAATACTCGACCAACAGAAAAAAAAAAAAAAGAATGTCTTAGGAAAAAAAGAAATCCATGATTGTAGTTAGAAATTCAAAATTATACCAACAAGAGTGTTTTGGAGAGAATAAATCTAGTCTTTTGTAAACAATAAATACAAAATACTGTATATTTTGAGAGTTATGTGCTAGAAGCGTCTCCGATGCGTAGATAGAGGACAATATTATAATATTGTGTCATATTTTACTCTAATTGAAAGTAATGGAATTACACACGCAATGTGAGAAGTTAGTGCATATTTTTAATAAATGGATTGCAAAATTCCATCTATCCATTACATATTCGCGTTTTTTTTTCTCACATACAATACCGCAGTGAAACAATTTTTATTTTATGCAACAAATACGAGCATTCTATTTTAAAACATCGTTCTCTGAAATGGTAGGTATCTTTGTTTCATAAATTTATATAAAATTACATTCTCCTTCTCTCGAGTTTGATGTTCAAAGAGTTCAGATAATGTTTAATTTGATGTAAACCCTGGTGAAAATACATCTACTAACTATGCGAAAAGTATTTATTTTCTACAACTACTTGACAACTTTCTACAAACTTTTAGACGATTGGGGATGTAATCGCATTTTCTTGTAAAAAGTTGTCTACAGATTATACAAAAAAGGAAGCACAATTAAAAGCTACGTTAAAAAAAGCAAAATAAATTGAAATTATGTCAATCCAATTAGTTTTATATATTTGTATATAAGAACGATCGAATAAGTTTTCACTCATCTTCTTTTTTTTTTTTTTTTTTTAGAAACTTATTAAAAATATGATTTGAGTGCATTTCGATGCGCTGCTTATTTTTTAAGTATTTCTGTATTATTGTGTATGAGAAACATGTGCACTTCTACATCGTGGACGTAAATTAAACATAATTTAACAAAGTAGATTATTGTCATCAGGGAATAAATAAAAATAAATATATCTCTAGTAAATTTTCTGTTGTAAAGTATTGCTCTTTTTTTAAACAGTCAATTGATGAACACCTAGAAATTACTAGGCACTAGTTCAAGTTCTATGTAATAGAACGTTCTCTAAGAAAAAGTTACTTATAGCATCGTGATCAAATTCTTCAAGACGTCATTCTGTTCGTGGAAGCAACATACTTGGCGCGAGACGTTATCGCGTCTCTTAATTGGAGGCATCGTCTACAGAATGTGCGTGTACAGAAGCGATATCCATATTTACACTGAGACTTACAAATTAAAAAGCAAACTCATTAAATATTGATAATTACAATTTCCGTATCTTCTGATTACATTATCATTGTATATAACTTTTTGCTTTACGGTAAAATAAACGCAAATGATGAGTCTTTATTAATTAAGACTTTAATCAACGTGCTTTGAGACTTCTGGCAAACTCATATAACGAAAGATTAAACACTGGAATCCGATTTTCGATTTAATCCTTTTTAGTAGAAGCTTATACGCAAAAAGATAGAGGCATTAGGACTTCAAAGCGCTCCTTAATTAGCAACATGTGGATACAATAGTATCAAAGATCTACACGTCTCTTATCAAATGAACTTTTTTTAACCCTTTTCTATATTACTTTTGTACACACACGCTTTTTCAGCGAACGAACAAATTTATAAACATCGTTTAAGTTTTTGAAAGAATATTTAACAATACATATTTAAAATATATTTTTAAATAAAATATAAAACTTATATAAACGCGCTTATATAAAATTTATATGAAAAGAAAACCGAAGAGAATCTCCTTTGCCTGTTAGAAAGAAGTATCAACAATTTTATTTCTTACTTAAATTTTTTGAATTAAATGCAACTTAAGAAATTTACAACACAGTAATATGTTTGTGTAAAAATGTCAATGAAAGCCAGCAATGCATTCTCACTAATATTACTCTGTAAATTATACACGCGGCGCGTTCTCTCAGAAAAACGCCAACCGTGAAATTACTCGACACTGACAGGGTCGAAAGAGAAAAGTGCGTAGGTAATATTATTTGACCCCATAAAGTTGGGTCGCATATGACATCGGTAAATACCGCTCGGTCGTACATCCCCGTCCGCTCTAATCTGTCTAATCTGTCCCAAAATGAAATAGTTGCGATTCTTTCGGCATGGCACCCTTCCGATGCAAGAAACGATACACGTTAGTGGGAGAAAACACTTGACCCGGCTAGGAAGGGTGGAGTGGTTTACAACGGGGAGAGATTATATTCGAGGGGTAAAGTGACTATCGGGGATACGATCGCGTACGTGTCTCTAAATGGTCCAGTGTTTCGATCTCGACTCTTTGAAGATCAACTTTTTCAAGCGAAAAGTTCTAAGTTCTTTAATTATGTTTAATCCTTGAATAAGAACATAATAAATGCGGCTTATTCCTTTACAAAAATTTATTACTAGTATGGTCAAGATGAATATTAGTAATTAAATATAATTAATAATATTTATTTTGGCCACATAATTTTTTTCTAGTAATAAATTTTTATAAGGGAATGTAGTTACTGTAATTATCTTAAGTTACTTATTATCTAGTATCTTATAACACTTATTTGACTTATTTTCATATCAGTAATAAATTTCTGCAAGCTCACATACGCAATAGATTTCAAGTAGTAAAAATATCACGAACTATATTAACTGTAAAATCTTTCTCTTTCGGTAAACATGTCTAGTCCAAGATCATTATCAGATTATGTGGCATATGTACAACAACGTTTAGGCGAATATGTCACGAGACTTAAGTCGCACAGCTTCCCTCTTTCCGTTTTTATTTTTGACTTGTCTACGCATCTCTCCCATGTTCTTCTGGTTATCCAGGCGGAACGAGGGCGGCGGTAGAAAATGACAGAGAAAAAAGGATGAGGGAGAAAGGGTGCTGACTTTTATTACCTCGTCTCTGATGTTATGAATATGACCTGTACGCAGCCCCTCGGGCGTACATTCCCCTCCCTTCCTCCGTCGTTCTCGTCCTGCATAGCGCTTTTTACGGCATGTATATTCGTGGTCATGATTAGTGATGTACGACGGAACCCCTGTTTAGCCACATACCAAGCACAGCCCCAAATCTGTTACAAGTATTTTTATATGGATACTATACACACACACACATACACATACATATATGTTATATGTAATACATTTATTTCATGAATATAAAACTTGAATTTTTTTCAATTTTTTATTTTGAGAAACTTTGCAATTTGTTGTAAATCCATTTATATCCGCTCGGTCACAAATTCGTTAAATACTATATATCATTTTTTTAAAAACATTTCGATGAAACGTTTTAATTTTTCCGAGCTGCGCAAACTTCAACACAAGCACCACTCAGCCACGTGAATAAAAGCGTTTATCGTTTTATCGTGTTTTGATATTTTTTAATCAAAACGCAAATTATACTCATATTACATATACAAATTTAAATAATTTTGACGTAGTTTTTTTTATACAGACAATTATTTAGAGAACTTTTTCATCAGTATCAGTTAATGGAAGTTTCAATTTTTCAAATATCTATGACTAATGTAAGCTATACTATAATATGTTATATATATACTGCAAAATAAAGTAGTTTATTTCCAACTGATTAATTAATTACAATAAAAAGTTTATTGAAACATTTGCAGGATTATTATTCGTATTTACAGGAAATTGAATATGCTTGAATAAAAACTAGCTGGTAAGTTGATCACGTTCAAAGTATTTATGCGTATAGTGTCTGCAGAAATATATTTTTTTTTACAATCGAATAATTTTTTGCGCCAGCTAGATGTTCCTAAAATATTTCAACGCTTCTCTCGCTCTCTCTCTTTCTCTCCCTCTCATCTTAATAACGCGAACATTGCTCATGCTAGTGACCAATGCAACGCATCCGCATCTAGGAAAAATATTGCAATCAGTTGCGATTCTCCGCGTAATAAATTATACTCAAACGCTCGTTGTGTTGGCAACATTAATTGGATACTGAAACGCTACAAACGTTCGAGATTTCTGTAAACCTTTATCTATTTTGCAAGACGCTTTTGTCGCTCGTCAATTGTATTTACTTTACACAAGAGTTAGCAAAAAGGGAAAATTTTTAATTCGTTGACGGTAATTAAAAGTTTGTTTACTTGGTGTTCGCACTAAAGTTGGATGTATTAATTGTTAGAAATAAATCGTTGTTAACAATAAAATATTTGTTTATATTTATTAAACGACGACTAATTCTTGTGCATTACACAAAGAGAGAATACGTTATATTGCTATTGTTTATTTCAATATTTAAAGTCACATTTGTACATGTAAATTGCAGATTCCGAGAGAGAAAGATTGCGCATTTGATATCAATCTAACGGTGAGATAAAGTGAAGATAGCGTGTTTCCAGAAGCAAATGGAATGCTCTTTGATCTTGCTTAGGAACTTGTATTACGATTGTTGTAATATCGTATAGAATTTCAATATTTTTCATTACGGTAACATTACATTATTGCAACACGTTATTTTTCTACACGCAACACATTATTTTTCTACGAATTTGTTGCTATTAACAAAATTAACTTTTTTTTTAATAAAATTTTTTTAAATATTTTATATATACATATAAAATAAAGATATAAAGACACAAGAAAGACATATTTAAGAAGAGAGACAGGTGCAAAAGTATGAAAATTGGTGGATCTTATATAAACGGCGAAACGACGTTGGATATACATTCACGTACACATTACACTGACAATTTTAATATCAACGAATGATAAACAAAGTGGTATCTAACGAAGTGGATAGAGGCGCGCGCCGTAATAAAATTTGCGTTGCGCTCCGACCGTCGTGACCGAGTCGGGGAAAACACCACGAGCGGTTTCCTCCGATTTCAATTACTCCGAGTGACTGGTGTACATGGATGCCCGCGTTTGAGTAAAAACGCGGAAGGTTGAGGGAAACGTCGAGAGTCGCTTTGCAATACCAATTTGTCATTTCGGCCACCCGGGATATTGAAATCTCTTGGTCATATTTCTGAATGTCTTGAAATATACTTCGGCAATATTGCGTTTTTGTAATCTTTAGGAATTGTAACAAATGTTTTACATATAATTCTATATGTTATATGTAATCCTATATATATTTTGTTGTTTAACATATTTGCTTCACGTGCGTGTGCGATATTAAAATATAAAAAATCCTCGAAAAATTCTTTATGTTTTTATTACACATAAAAAAAGCACATATGGACACAATCCGTTCCGTAATATATTAATGTTTTATTTCATCTATTGCTGTTGCGTTAGAGAAAGACATTGCCATCAAATCATTGCAGATAATATTTGTTTTTACATGTTCGAAGAAAAAAAGAGATAGTCGATTCTCGGTGTGTGTTACGTATAATTCCCAATCTTCTTCAAGAATTTTACGTGCCACTTAAAGACGAGCAATGTAATTCGGTCGTTTCGCCAAAGTGCTCATGCGTTTATATGAATCTCCGTCCGTCAAAGAAGAGGATTCACGATTAAAACTGCGGTTAATCCCATCCACCCATACCGTTCTCCCTCCGTTCTCTCTTGCAACAACCGCTCTTTACCGTTTTGCGCTTGTTTTATTTCACTAAAAGCCCAACCGCGAGCGAAGGACGCGGAATGAATAACACAGAGAAGGAGGCCGCGATACACAAAGAGTAACAAATAAATGGAGGGATAGTAAACGGCCAGGGAGGGAAAGAGGAAGAGAAAACTCGGTAGAGAAGAAATATGAAGAAAGAATAGAGGTGCACAAGCAGGAAACTGAAATGATGATATGAAAGAGATGGTTTTATCATTTGTCTCCACTTTACTTCCATAGATCTGGTGTGTGTGTGTGTGTAAAAATAATTTGATATTCCACAAGGATTACAGAAATAATATTGTAATTTAAAAAAATTGCACGTGTAGTGATTTAGACAGAAAGATACATATACACATGTATATATAGTGCGATAAAAGCAGATAGCGCGAATAGATAAAAGCAGAAGGCGAATAGATAGACGAACAAAGAGGAGGTGGTTAACGAGATAGGACGATAGAGAGAGAAGGAGCGAGTTTACTAGGGGATAGGGTGAGACCCCACAAAGGCAGTGGGGCTCTTTTGATTCGCGAGCTAATTGGAATGCCGTGGATGCCAACGACGATGGAGCAGGGGGTTGGAATACCCCCCCACCGACGGGACTCTTGCTGTAACCGAGAGATAGGCGGAGCTTACATCTCATCGTGCAGAGTTGTAGCGCGAGATATCGAAGCTCATCTCGCCTTCGTTCTTCCCTTTCGCCTCGTGACGATTTCGATCCCGTAGCCTTTATCTACGCATGAGCTTCTTTGTACGACGCGATTCACCGGTTTTCAGGAATTTTGGAAATTATTTATTCACGCGCGCGCACGTGCACACAGAGAGAAGATCGTGCGGGGAGAAAATAAAAAAATACGGAAAATAGAAAATGTAATAATTGTATAATTTCTACGTTTGATTGACTTTTTACTTTTTTATCTTTTTATTTTTTGTTTTTTTTTTTTTTTTTTTAATTGTTTGATAGCTCATTTTTCTATAGGTTATACATTTGTACAAATTTTACATATGTTGTTCCAAAGAATGCAAAATCATAAAGAGCAATAATAGTCGTACTATAACTGCTTTTGAATAAATGCTTGTGATATAAAAATGGTGTATTACATGTTGATTGATATCTTTTCTCTATATCTTCGTAACGGCAAAGTCTACATGACTGCGCATCAAGGTCTTTTTGTGATGCTTTGACATGGGTCGTATGCTAATTTATCACTGCGACAATGAGGCTTTCATCTAACGAGCGAATATTAGTTACTAACCGCGTCAGCCGTGTCAAATTTTCAGAAGAATTGTACACGAGGCGGCAGAGTTCACATGTGAATTAAAATAACTTTTCACAAGTTTTTAAAGCGACAATATGCGCGCGTTATCGCAGATTTTTCGAGAAACATCTCGGATTTACGATGAATTACGCTGCTTACACGGTCATATTGATTTTAGGTGCGGATGTTGAATTGTAAGAACTCCAACAGATACCATTTATATTCAATGTACAGATTAAGAGCTTTATTCTCCGTTTAACATGTACACGTACGTCTATAGTTTTTATAATTAAATTATATAATAATATCACGTATTTACAATTGAGAGATTTGGTGCTCCAGGTGCCAAAAGATGTAAAAGTGATGTTCATTTTCATAATCTCTTTAGAGAATTACATGTGGAAAAGAGGAAATTTTAAATCGCTTCTGCATCAGCTTTTTTTGTTTGTTTTTTTGTTTTCAACGGTTGATTGTTTCGATTTGTGTATGTACAAGTGCGAAACTAAATGTTTTGCGATTTTTATGGCATAAACTTTCTTATCACGCTACACACAAAGTACATCTACATGATTCGAAAGACAGTTACAAAAATATATATTGCACAACTGGTGAAAAGAAAAAATTACATAATAATTATATTAGAGATAGAAATATATTAGTGTAGCGCATCTGTGTGATTGTTGCAAGGTGCATGATGACATCGTTTATCTATTGTATAAATTGTTTTTGCAATATCTTTGTTTCTTTAGATCTTTCTTCAAGGGCTTTGTGTGTGTGTGTGCGTGTGTGTGTCTCTGTGTGTTTTTTAGAATATATCAGAATATATCACTACAATTTAATAAAAGATCGAGTCTTATAAAGATGCAGCGTTAATATTTTAGAAGTTTCCTTTGCTTTGTATTTTATGTCTCCCGTAAAAAAACGCAGTAAGCTATACTTACATCCTCCTCCAATTAACGATGAGACGATTTATATATGTATATGTAGATATTATTCGATATTACACAGGTTACTTCTAAACATTATTCAAAGAGTTATTTTCTGAAAATCGTTATTTTTTTCATACATTTTGTGGAAAATAAAAGACTTTCGAGAAGTCGAGAAGAACAATTTTGTTTTGTGTATGTTTTTTTTTTTTTTTTTTTTTTTTTTTTTAATAATTTTCTACGCAAACTTATAAAATTTTTGAGAGAAAAATATTTAAAGATCATAACGAGTGGACGTTCTGGTTGCGCCTTGCGCCGCTGCCTGCATTGAGTGTCTGATCCTGTCACGTGAACTATTTAGCGTATCTTTGGTACATCTCGATGGAATTCGCGCGTATTCATGCGATAATTCGTTCATCGCGTGTTTTCCCTCTAATGTTTCACGTATTGGTGTATTACTAGCATCCCTGGAACGTCGCAATTTCATCGAGTGCGGGGCCGACGACGGAATCTCGCATGTCAAATGTCTCGTGTTTTCTACAACGTGATGTTTCGGCTTGCAATATCCGCACAACGTTTGGTCGAGAATCTCGGCGTCGTCTCCTGAAAAGAAAAGAATAATTTAATCGCGTCACGTTTATTTAAAAAAAAAAAAAAAAAAAAAAAAAAAAAAAAAACTTCTCGTTTTCTCACCAAAATATTCTTTAGCCGGGAAAATCGGACTGTCCTGGAATTTGTATTTGTTCCTTTGCAAAGGTGGCAATTTTCTGATTGAGATATTACCGCAACGGCTGCACTTTCTTCTGTCGACAAATTCTGCTTCCATGAAGGACTTCATTTCCGGTCTCGGTCGGGCTCGACGATTCAGCTCGGTCGGCGAGATTGTTGCGTTGTATCGATCGTTCGAAATCCTATGCGGAATCCAATTTTGAGGATAGCGCGTTGACGATCTGCGTGGATGATTTTTCGACGCCTGAACTGCGTACAGATCTTCGTCCGACAACACGTCGTAGATATCATGATCGGGCATATTGGTGTAGTATCTAATCACACAGGTACTTTGGTGGAAATTTGGTTGTGTATAATGATTATATATACATTATAATTACACACATATACATATATAATTATACATATACATATATAATAATAATATATACATATATAATTAAAGAGGATATCAAAAAGCATATCAATACAGATAATTTATCATAGAGTTTAATTACGCATTAATCGCGTATCCACACCTCTAACTTGATTCGTTCTACTTTGTTTTATGATATATATAATCAATTGATCCGCGAAGTTCTTTATTAAGCTTCAAATAGACAGAGAGCGTTACGCTTTAAACTAGCATAAATTGAGAATTAGTCGGAAACTAAATTACACACACACACACACACACTCACACGCGCGCGCGCGCGCGAGGCAGAAAGAAGTAAGAAAATAAAATTATTTTCAATCTATTGCGCAATTAAAAAGTTACAGAGAATCTACTTTTTCCGCATCTTTCTTTTCTCTAAGAAACGTTAAACATTGTTTCTTATTAAAACTGAAGATGTTGTGAAAGAACAGAATTTTTTTTTATGCAGAAAAAAACGTTGTTACGAACCTTGCCGCTAGAGGATGAGCTTGATACAATTGTGGCGAGTGTTGAGAGTAACGAATTCTGTGCGAAGGATCTTGCTGGTTAATCGCGCGCAATCGTTGCTGCGCTCGTAGCAATGCGTCTTTCTTGGCCGCACTTTGTTCCTGCATCATGTGCGTTTCGGCAGGCGCGTCGGACTCCTCGTCTATCTCGTCGTCCACTTCCTGCTCATCGTAATCCTTATCGAGACACTCGCCTATTCTATCTCGATTGTTTTCTACTAAGACGAGCAGATATTTTTGTCAACTAAATGCGAAGTTGGTCTCTTTAACATTTTTCGTTTGCACACAAAAAGAAAAAAATTTACGCGCTTCAAATTGTTGCCTATCCGTTTGTGTTTTATTTTCTAAGTGTAGTTAGTTTAGGGAAATCGGATCTTTTTTTATTCTGTACCTTCCCTCTCTTCGACATCATTTTCCAAATTATCTTCCGTGAAATTTCCCAGTTCTTCGTCCGTATATCCTACGTTGTTATCCTCCTCCTGTTCGGTTTTGCACCGATCTTTGTTTGTAACGCTGTAATCTTTGCTTCTACTAGATTTCATAGCAGCTTCTTGATATCGCTGCAGCGTTTCCGCGTGAACAGCTGACGAATATTTCGGATGAGTCGGATACAGATGATGTTTGGGAGTCTTGTAAGAATTTGTGGAGGAATAGTAGCTCGCCGTTGGTTCTGTCATAGAATTCGGATGACTTCGTCTAGAAATCAGGCGCAATTGCTTTTTAATTTTGTCACGGATAATGTGTTTGCTGTTGACAACTTTTTATCAAGCGTTGTTTTACCTGCTGTTTTTATCATTGACGTCTTGATTGTTTCTCTGAGTGTATTTCCAATACGCGTCAAGCGGAGCTCTAACATCAACGAGTGGTTTCGCAGAACGAATAGATTTATGTGGCAAAGTATATTTTATCTTGTTTCTTTCAGGTTGTTCCATTTCGCTTATTTGATAATTTAAGGTAAGTAATTAGATGGCGTCAAAGGTTGAGTTAAATTTCGTCCGACATCGAATTTTCATCATCTTCATAAAATTCCCTTAATATTTAATACATTTCTATTTACATTGCTTTTTTTTGTCTTTGGCACAAGTTTTCCTATTATTATTATTATTTACCAACGTATCAGTTTATTATTTATCTTTGACACATTCAAATTTGACTCAAGTATGTATTTTGCACTTTTTACACGACAGCAATTTGCTCGTCGTGTGAATATCGTTTGTAAAAATGCGATTTATCTTATTTAAACACGTCGCTTTTTCTTCACAATTATTTGAGTATATATATATGTGTGTGTATATATATATATATATACACACATATATATATATGATATGGCGTGCGTGTGTGTATAAGAGAGAATTTGAAAACAATTATTTAGTAAATAGAAAATTTTAGACAATCAAGTCGACGTTAATTAGTTGCCACGTTATTTTTCTTTTGTTACAATTTGCAGTATTATGTACAATTTTTTCAAACAATAATTGAAATCTCACGCTATATAACATTAAAATCCGGCAAGACAATTAGCCAGAGAAAAGAGTGGTGGGTAGAAAAATGCGATGTTGCTCGTGAAAGCTTCGTGAGAGCAATTATCGGAAACAATATTTCCTCAAGAAAAATCGACAACTGTGCGCGTTTAAAGTCTCTTCTCGGTTCTTTAGCGTGAGGAAAGAAACAAAAAATGGTAGTGCGCTTATATACATACACATATGTATATATAAAGAAAGAAGAAGAACGAGGTGAAAGGTTACGATGAGAAAACGAGAAGAAATGCAAATTCGTTACGGATTCCTGTTTCACCATTTATCAGTTTCGTTGCTGTCTTCGTGTTCTAACGAGGAATTCAGCGTGCGCTGAAACTCGTGCACTCTCTGCGTCTGTTGCTCGTGGTGAAGCTTTCGCCACTTGATGCGGCGATTCTGGAACCAGACCTTGACTTGGGCCTCGGTCAGTCGCAACGCGTGAGCCAGGTACAATCTTTCGGGGCCCACCATATATTGCTGACGTGCGAACTCGCCCTCGAGACGTTCTAATTGTTCAGCCGTAAAAATTGTTCGCACTCTCTTTACCTTCCCGCCCCCACCGGAACCGGAACTCGAACTGCCGTTCTTCGTTAAGCCTTCTTGTCCTACAGAGATAAGAGACAAGTGTGAAGAATCAAAACACAGTTCGGAAAAAAAACCGTAAATTTGATCGCAATCCACGCTGAAAAAAAATTGAATGACAATCAAATCCGGAAACGAGAAGTTTTTCAACAACAATACACAATTGTGTAGAAATTCAACGAGATGAACGAAATTATTAACACACCTGCGTGACAGGTTAAATTTTCTGTTTAAACCGACGTTTATAACCGAGAGATACGTCGAATGTGATAATAAATCTATAACAGAAAATTAATTTCTGCGCGTATGATTCCTCGCGAGTATATAGAAACTTCAAAGCTTCTGAGAATGTCAATTACTTCAACATGAACAATTTAGATACTTTTGACATTTATAGTCGACGGAAAACTAAAATTTAACTGAAGTCGGTTAGTAGGTTTCAATTCGTGATCGCGTACTAGTTCACACAGTATGATGGAGCATTTCTATTGTTTTTTCACGTTTCGTCAGGTGATAATATAGGTTAAAATACGTATAAATGAAAGAGATATATGTACATATTAATGATTAAAAATAATATTTTCAAACAAAATACAGTTTCCCAACCGTAAGTCATTGGGAAAAGTGGATTGATAAAAAAAAAAAAAAAAAAAAAACCGTACCTTGATGTTTCCTGTACTGTTGCTGTTGACTGCGCTTTTCTCGTTGATTATTCCTCAGACCCAGAATTGCGTCGATGGTGAAGGACTTGGCTTGTTGCTGCTGCTGCTGCTGGGAATGTTGCATGTGCGTAATCGAATGCGGATGCGTCGACATTTGCGTCGTTAAGTTTTGCGCGGACAATTCCGTGCCTAACAGATGCGATCGTCTCACACGTTCCAAAGCTATGGCCTCGAGATCGGAATTTCTCGGTTGAACTTGAAGATTTCTGAATTCTTTGTGCTCCAGCATGCCTGAATTCTCGAGCAGACCGTTGCCGCCGCGCAGTCTCTCGAGAGCCAGACTGCTGATGTGACCGTCTCTCATTCTGTCCAGCGAGAAATTGAACTCCTTCATGCGATCGGCCAGGCCGTAATTCTTGAGCAGACCGAAATCCTTCATCTCCTTTTCCATCACAAAATTCAGATCCTTGCTGTACCTATCGAGAGATGATAACGACGCGTGAGGACTCTTCTGCTTTGTTTCGCGCAAATTGAACAGCATGTTCTTGGCCGCGGAGGTTTTTGATCTGCAAAGCGTCGACGAGGCGTCCGCCGATTCCTCGCTCTCGTTCGATCTGTCCAACGAATAGTTCAGCTCGCTTAAATTGTTAGCGGAATAACTGAAATCCTTGGTCTTGTTTAACGTCATTACGAGATTTCTCGTCGGGCTCTCGCACGGAAACTCGTCGAATCGAAAGGATGCGGTTCTGCCGCCACTCTCGAGACTGTGATGAAGATCCTTCGATTCCGTATCGTCTTTGGTCTTGTCGATGGACAAATTCAGTTCCTTGATGCGCTCGTAATTTTGAAAAGCTCTCAATTGAGATTCCGAGTGATTGCTGTCGCTAATGCAGTCCAGGTCCTCGGTCGCTAATCTACCCGACGGATCGTTCGTCTCCATCGTGCGATTCTTCGATACTGCGATACGCGTTTTTACACGCGATCTCTCTCGTTGCCTCGTTGCGAACCCTAATGTTGCGGACAGCGTTGTTTAGACATTCGGCCGTCGAGAACTCGGATAGAGCTCGTTTTTTTTTTTTTTTTTTTTTGAGAAGTCTGTAATTCTCGGCGAATCGCAATCTTCAGGTTTTCTTTCGTCCGCAATATTACATTCGCACCATTTAAATCACAGTCTTATCTTCGCAAAGAAAGAAAAAAGAAATAAATAGCAACTGGTTACATTCAAGAAGTTTTTTCTCACAACAATCAAAACTGATGTTCATCACTGTATTCGAAGTTCCCGCTGAATACTTTTCACAAGAGTTATATCACACTTGGAGAATCGAAAATTTTGTTTGTTTTACATCACCACATCACTTTTAACTGCTATTTTGTCACGTAACTATTATCCTGTTACGAGCAGGAAATTTGCGCACTGTCACAAGTTGTCGAAAATCTTAAAAGCAGGTTCACTGAGTAACGACAGGTTTATTGTATGTATATATATCTCGAGTAATTTAAATTAAACAATGAACAAATGAAAAAAAGCGAGGAAAAAACGCAGAAGAAAACGTAGCGGTATCGGAAGACCGAATCACGAGGGCGCCTCTGAGGAGGTAAAGTCGGACCGGGTTGGCGCTCCGGAGTATCCAAGGATAATGATGTCAAGCACGAAGATCACCGCTATCGGATAGGGTTGGCCAACGGGACCAAGGATATCCAGCTAATGATCCCGTACGTGACGAGGGGGGTATTCACCCGCCACCCGCTCGTACAACCCCACTCGCCCTACCATCTGCCCGTAACAATCAGTTGACCGTTACGTATCACCTCCGCAACCCCCAAATGGACCGCAGGATATCCCCCTCATACGGTCAATATTTTTTCATTCGGCGGGAGAAGGCTGGGGCGCGCGTCGCCGGCGGATTCTGGTTGGCCGAGTCCTGCCATCACTCCGTTTCCGGGACACGCCTACCGCGAACACCATGGGGGTTATTTGCGGGGAGTCTGTTACTTTTTTCTACCGTCTATCTCGAGCTACCCAGCCAGCATCCACCACGGATCGCAGGCCCGTTCTTCCTCTCGTCTCGTTATTCCGCGTACTCTCTTCCACCTCGCGGGGGTATCCATTAATAAGCTCTCGCCTGGACCGTAGACGCGTAGCTCACTTCAAGATGCTCATGCCGACACCACCACGCTCCTCGGAGGGCGAAGATGAGCGCGTGCGTGGGGCGTACGTATAGTCGGCGGCGCTTTGCTTCGGCGGCCGCTCGTCTCACCAATGTCATCCACGTCTCAGACCTTCCGGTAATTAGGTTCTAATGATGATGAGGAGTTTAATTTTGTTCAGATGATCTTTCTTACTTCGTCTCGGATTGAGATAGTCTTCAACACCGAAAAGTTCACGTGCTATGGATTATCGGAAGGAATTCCATGCGATTTATCTTGCGAAATTTCGCACCGACTCGACAAATTCTTCATCCAATTACATGTGTAGACGGCAATATTTCAATAAAAATATAAACCATAGTTACTCAAGTAGAAGAAGAAAATACGAAATAAGATGTTAAAATACTTTTTATTCTCACGCGAGAGTAATATTTTTTAAACAAACAAATAGTGAAAAAATAAGATGCCATGTTTCCACGAGTTCATTTTTATTCTAAACAACAACTATTTTTGGATGTATCATTTAAGTATATTATGTACAGCTTTTTTGTCGCAACATCGAATTGCGATTGACACGATGCTGCACACACAAACGGTGAGCGTCATTATTAGCATATTCTAAAGACGTCGAGACGGTAAATAGGTCTTCCTCCTTAATTGCCTCATGCCAAAAACTGAAACTTCATCCACAATCCCCTCATTAGACGTTGACGGGCATGCGGGAATTTCAGTACCTTGGAAAACCTCTAAGGAGGTTATACTCAAGGTTAAGAACTTAATTACGTTAAAGTATTTTACATCAACATGTTGATTTCCCGCGCACACAGTCTGGTCATTTCTGTACTGTGACGATGATGCTTCTCAAATAATTATGTAATTCTTTTATTTTAAGCAACTAAAGAAAAATCCAAGTATACGTCATAATATATATGTCATTAATAAATTTACACATACAGCTTTCACCGAATTAATAACCGCACGCATTAATAACACTTGATAAAAGTTTTACGCTAGAAAAGCCATTATGAAGTTAAGATTGAGCCATAAATTCCAAATTTACTTCAGCTATGCTCTAACTATTTCAGAAACCAGTTCGTAATTACATCGTAATATATCTTAAGCATAAAAACTTTGCTACAAAAGAGTTTATTCTTGAATCGAAGTATTTTTTTTTTTTTTTTAAATGTCACAAAAATTTTTTCGATTGAAAATAGAAGAAGAGGGAAAGCCAAAGAAACAATAATCGGATAAAATTAGTAACACGTGTATAAATTAAATAGCGGGACCAACCCAGCGATGTGGGAATCTAAAAGAATTTTTATTGAAGCTCAATACTTACCCTCTTGAACGTCGTCCAAATGACTTGCGACTCACCCTTATTACGGCCTGAAATTTATCACGGAAATTTCGTAGAGTATTTTACCCGGATAATTGCTCTGCTTTATAAGGCGCCACCCTTACGAGCCAATATATGAGGCAACGACGACTCAGTGGGACTTCAATTCGCCTTAACAAACTGGATTCGATATGTGCAGAGATGTATAGGACTGAAAACACGCGAATAAGCAAATTTAATCGTTTGGTGATTTATTGAATCTGTAGAGTGTGTTTTTTTTTTTATATTGCAGATTAATTTATAAAATAAAGATTTTCAAACATCACTATTGCAAAATAGTTTCAAACTTTTGAGCTTAAAATTGTCACGAAAATAAAGCAAATAAACACGTAAAACATTGTTTCACAAATAATGTGCGTAAATATATTGCATTCTCGCGTTCGATTCGTATCAATCATCGACTGGTTTAAATCCATCAACTACGAAAATTCAATGGTCCTATATTCGCGATAACCACCAACCAGTCGCGACATGGAGGATCATTAACTACTAACTAAATATCAATTTCGACGGTAAATAGTAACCGCGCGCTATCTATTGTTACCAAATTGAATCTGTATCGGGAATGATCCATGGCTTAATCATGCGCTCGTTCCGTTACATACGCTTGGGCGTAAAATTCTCGAACGCATAGTCCTATACGCAATTCCCTCCCGCCCTCCTCCCCAACCCCCCGTTTTCCTCTTTCCATCCCGAACAGCCCAGGAACGTAGGTATTGCGATCGACACATACAAAGCAGTTTCTCCCTTCCTGGTTCTATAGTATCTTGCTGCCTTACAACCGGTGCTACTATCCTCCACAATCCCCCTTTACCACCCTGATTCCCCTTGCCACCTTTTCCACCTTCTCCACCCTCTCTTCCTCCTCCTCCTCCTCCTCTTCTTCCTCTTCCTTCTCCTCGTTCTCCTCTTCTAGCTTTCATTCCACATGCGATATTAAAGCCAAGGCAATTAGCGGTGGGGGTTGTTACGAGGGATGGCGAGGGAGTGCGACAGTTTCAGTCGGGTTTCGCAGTCATCCACCTGGTGGGGCTGTCTCGGATATGATTGGCTGTCAGCAAGGGTTAATCCCTAGGACCGGCCACACCCCGACATGTCTCAATCCACCCCCGTGAATCCAGCCGGTTGAGCTTTCTGCCCGGAATCCGTCGAAAACGAGGGTGAAAACGCGAGCGGTAAGGATATACCGGATGCTTTTGACGCGCGGAATGGGTCGAGCTTCTTAAACGTGAAGGAGATACTTTCGGCCAGAGATGATAGCGTCATCCGACAAGAAAGGTGGTAAGCGCGTGTGCTTTGTTTTAATAATGTAGTAGTTACGGTTTCATTACGCGAATCAAAAGTATGCGTTATTTTACGAGGAACTGCTTAAATGGCGATAAGATAATTGTTCCTTAGAACAAATGATATATGATATGATATTTTCTCCGAAGCAACGGTGTATGACATAATAAATCAGTAATTAGGCACACACTTGTGTGAAATATGAATGTATAGTTTACGGTTTTTTGTTTCGAAAATAAAACTTTTATTAAACAACTTAAATTTAACATACAGACTCAAGCAACGTACAAACTTCTTCATCATTACTGTAGCGTATTAAAAACGCAAAAGTTTTTAATTGAAGTATCGCGGCGTTTTAAATATAACGAAATTATTGTGGTGTAGCAATTTTCATAACTCGCTAAACTCAGTATGTAATAAGCAGCGCTACAACGTAATTTAGACAGAAACCGAGCAAAGTTCTCAACTTTCCTTCTACTCTAAAAAAAGATCGTAATAAAAATTCTGTACCAGAAAGAGAAAAAAGAGAAAGAAAGAAAGGAAAGAGAGAGAGAGAGAGAGAGAGAGAGAGAGAGAGAGAGAACTGTCATTTACTACTGTATTTCTCTTGATATATTAAATATATATAATAACTTCGTATTAAAACAGATTGTGGCTTGACACAAAATGCATCAGATAATAAAAGAAAACGTTGTCTTCTGATGTTAAACGTTTTGTTAATCAATAATATTGCTATAGATATTTATTCAATGTTTAATTAATACATCATTATCTTTTAACAAATAAAGGTTTTATCTGTCTAATTACAATAAAGCAAATTTTACTTACGTGTTGAGCAAAAACGCCGTAAGCAATATGTTTCCATTCTAATCTTGCTAAAACTTCAACTTGAAATTATTCACTTTGCCTGCAACACTATGCTGTCCGCAATTGTTGTGTTTATATTGTTTTCTTTTTCAACCAAGAGTCGTAATTAATTTGCACACTAACGTGCACTTTACTGGCAATTACGTTTCCACACCTGTAGATTTTATTTTCTTGCATAACGACACAACGCTTTGACGTCGTCAGTAATCATACTTTTGCGCGAGGCGCGAGATCGTTTTTTCCACAGTTTTGCGTACTTTAACGTGTTAAAAGAATAAGATTGAAAGACGTTTACAGTCGCACTTTATTCTTGAAAGTTCAGTTTTTTTTGTCATATTCGTCAAATGCTTTCCTCGTGGTGGTTTTGGAAACGCACCGAGAATGAAGATAAACATCGCTATGAAGGACTTCAGGACATACCGAAGAAGTCAATTCGCGCATTGCTGCGTCTGTCCAGCGTCGAGTAAGTGATAATTTTCAATTATCTTGACGATTTTCACTTTTAATTTCAAAAATCTTAAGAAAGATAGTTGCGACTTTTTTTTATATTTTAGTTATTATTAGATGCAAATTTTAGCGAATAATCGATAAATATTTTATCTCAATTATTCCCGTGCTAAGAAATTATAAACTAATTCATAAAAGATATATTTATATAACACTTGTTGTATACACTAGTATATATATATATATACTTAAAGTTACTTTATTGCATATCACGAGAGAGTCGACTTATAGCTTCATAGGATCAAGTAAGGTTAATTAAATTTCTCCGTAACAACGATATACGGAGTCGCCTGTATACTTGCGGTTTCATGTACATAATTAATATTCACGTTCCCTGAAATACTCTTATATAAACATATTAACAACTAATCAGTTTTCATATAAAAATAGAAGTTTATTTTATAGAAAAATATATATTTATTTATTGTATACAATATGTATATTCCATCATAAAATAATTCTATGTGTGTATATATGTATACACACACAGGAAACAGATAGGAGCAAATGCAAAATCAAAGTGATGACGATAGGAACTAAAAATATGCATTACCGGAAACCGCACAATATCGTCAATTTTTATCTTACTTCGACGGAATATTGCATGGGATTCCCAGTAATTTATATTTAAATCGCAATTCTCTCTTAAAGTTAAAGATATGGTTTTTTTTTAAACATAAGCTAACGTTAGAAACAAACACATTGTTAAAAAAATACAGTTAATAAATAAAGATCTCTTCACTTATACTTGATAAAAGAAACAATTTGTTACTATCTAATAAAAGAAAGTTATTAGTAGTCATACGTCCCCTCTTTTGGCACATGCGAGTATAATCAGTTGGCATTCCCAGTGTGAGAGTGGGTACTTGCAGGCACGTAGACTGTCCAGTATTACTTTTTCCTTCGTAGGATTCGCATACGAAATGAACGACTTTATAGTCAAGTAATTTCTGGTGTTACAACGCAAGTGCAAAGTCGCACAATATCGAAATAAATTAACATTGATGGTAAAAAAAATTACTCTCTACTGTTTGTAGCATCAATCAGTGCGCGTGCATAAATGCAAATATGTTTATGGAAGTTTGTGTTTTCAAATTTGCGAATATCGAGACACAAGATAATCTACAACCAGACAGTACTCTCAATAACTATATCGATCATCAGTTCTGTAAAATTAAGATTTCATAAGAAAAACATTTGTTGTGAGCAAAAAAAAAACTTGCTCGGAAGTGATCTTGAAAATAACAAAAGAAAATATTTTGCAAAATGCTAACATCATTTTCTGTCTGTAAAAAAGAATATTTGGGTGACAGAAATTTATCGATTATGACTGACTCTCCGATCGAGTCGAATAACATCGATAATACTCGTCGGAAGAAGTATCTTAAACCGGCTAACGTCGTCGGACATTCATCTTCTAATACAAATTTCGAGGACAGCATCCTGATAGCAACCGAAAAATTGCCTGTTCTATTAAACAACGAGGCAAATTGGGAATATATAACTTACCAGGAGATCGTCGAGAGTGCGCGAGGTAACGCTACCGCGAGAAAATACTGTAGTCCGAAATGCAGCAGTGCTTGGTTCTTAAAACTTCGTCGTGAGATTTTGAAGAATATCCGCAATAAAATTTATCCTCTGCCATGTAAAGGGTGAGTGTAAAAATCTGTTTTACATAATTATTTTCAAGCATCAAATATCAGATAATTCTTTTGTTTTAGAAATTTATAAAAGAGTAGAAAAATAAAAACCTTTACTTTTTTACGCGCTCGTTAATTTTTTTTTAAACGAGCATTTTATAATAAAATTTTTATCTTATGATTGAACAAGAAAGTTGTCGTAACAATTAAAAGCGCTTCCTTAAGCGCTTGCTATAACAAAATATCACATTGAAATAAAAACGCGCGATAGTCACATCATCATTACGCGACATAAAACCGTAAGACTGTCTTAGGAGATAATGTTCAAAGACACCGTGTTTTTGTCAAATGTGACGGGTTGGTCTGCATTCTCACGGTCTTCTGCAAAGACACTCGATAGATTGTATGTGGCAGGGGAGTTTAAAGACCCTTAGAAGCGTGAGCGGATAATCTGGTAGTGGCTCACTTCACACAGGGAAACGGATGAGTCATTCTTGTGTATGAACCAAGTAAACAGCAAAAGACTACGTGATCACGCCATATTTTTCACCTGTCTCATATAAGTTTTACCATGCATTTTTTTAACTCTCTTTAGTAGTAGTAGTAGTGGTAGTTAAGTAGTGGTAGTTTAATTTTATTATTAATAAGTTTACACGGGCCAAAGAAAGAAGTCATAGCTTACAAAACTGACTATGAGAAAAAATGTTAATTATTATGAAAAAAAATAAAAAACCGCAAAGAACACAAGGATAACGATTGCTATTAATTAATTACATGAGCTATTAATTTTGATATTTTTCATTTTTATGATTATACAATTTTATGGATTGTAAATGTTAACAATAAAATTACGCTTTTGTATATATTTTTAGCATCATGTTACACCGCGTCGATATTAAATGAATAATCAGTTTTTTTATCACGTAAGAATCGCATATTAAAAAAATTCAATATAAAAACACCTGATTTGTTTTTCTTCTCTCTTGGTATAGTTCAAAAGCAATCAATATCGGCTGGAAATAATTATCATTATCACACACAGCTAAATATTTATCACGCACATTACGTGGTCACGGTGTGTCTATTGTTCGGCTTTACACGAGCCAAACGCTACGTGCGTCGCGTGTATAATACTCTTGCGTAGCGCGTGTATGTGGTAGACTTCCTGCACGCACCGAACCTGAACGCAGAAGGGTTCATGACTCCGTGATTCGATACGCCTTTTGTGCTTATTCTGTTGGAAACAGTACTTTCCCGGATAACAACACAAGGCTCTTTCTCAGTGACGCGATCACTTGTCGGATATATTATCTATGTTAATTTTTTTCTTCCACACGTTTCGCGAATGCAAATAACAATTTTATTAAACAGTTTATTAGATTTCTGAGAGAGACTGTGTAATTTATTTACAAGTTAAGCAATAAAGCAGCATTTTGTTGTATTTTTAATAAATGTGTGTGTGTGATTGCGTGTGCATTGTCAAACATTGTTAACAAGTAGTCGTGAAATTTAAGAAAAAAATCAAGTAAGCTACAATAACTAATCACAGAAAGAAAAACACACTCATTTACCGCACGTGTGATTTCATGTTTTTCCCAATATTACTTTTCTAATCCATGTTTGATAATACGATACTTTGACATAGACGCCAGTCACTTTTCCACAGCCGACACCAAAAGATACAATACCGAACAGTGTTCTCCAACCGGCCAATGGTCCACCAGAATCTCCGTAACAGGCATCATGTCCTCTGGTTCCATAACATAAATGATTGTCTTTTCTGACGAGGTTTTCATATACCGAACTGGCTTTAATGCAGGTTTCGTATGGAACATGCCGAACTCGAACACTCATGAGATTTTTGGCTTTCTTTTCCTATAAATTTTATTATTACATAATAAATCGACAGATATGTGCGGTCATATGCGTAGCAACAGTTTTAGATTCTTTAACCGTCAATGTAATTTTTTAACATCAATTTTTACGTGTTGCAATTTGAGCGCCTCACTTTTTCAGTTTGTCCCCAACCACTAATAAACAACACACGTGGTTCTGTCGATAAAAATTGCAGACGAATCGGTGCAATGTTTCTTGAGAAACGAAATGGTGGGCTTACTTTAATTAATGCGATATCGTGATACGGCACACTTAGAAACGAAGATGCATATGAATCATTGTACACGTAAATTTTCGTTACTTTGTGCACAGATCCTCCCGTGTTCGTTTTATTGGATCCAGCTCGCACATAGTATTTCGTCGGCGATGTCGTATCCCTAAAGATTTATAACGTTCAAATTACAAAAGATAGATTTCAAATCGGTAAATTTGCTCATCAAATTAGTTTTTAGCGTAATTGTGTGACGATATGACGCCAAAAAAATTACTAAATGTAACAGGAAAAACATTACTTTATAATATTACATATGCAAGTTTATTACAAACAATGAAGAGCTGTGATACCCCACGACTTCCTTAATATACTGGCACCACACAGAAATCCTTGTGAATTATGCAAAGAGAGCTGCAAATATATATTTTAAAGATTTTAATGTGAATAATATACACTATATAAATACACTATATAATACACTATATAAATTATTTTCTATATATTCGTATAAAAATTAACCATGAAATAATATTAACCACGAAAGGTCGATGCTTTATGTCGATCGGTTGTCCTCCGATAATTTTTGCTGGCGTTACATGTGTTGCATGTCCGCCTATTGTTTCAACTAGGAAACTTACTACATGCGCAAATGACATACAATGAGAATAACATCTACATTATTGTTTTTTTTTTTTTTTTTCTAATGCTATTATGTCTATTACTAAATGCAGTATAACAATATAGTAACTGATGATATAGAAAAATTTAATACTGTCTCATTAATGTATACGCTATTGTTATTAAGAATTTAATAAGTATGTAATTTTTTATAGTTTGCTTTGCATACCAAAATAGAGGATAATGATAGCTCCGTGCATTTTTCCTGACTGTGCGGTAATACAATGCGAACGGGCATATGTAAAGTGCGACGATCCATTTTGCCGTGACTGTAAATGTCAGATACAAGCGGCTATCTCATAAACGTTAAAGACGAGACAAGCGCTGATACTATCACTATTTACGGTATCGCAAAAATGTCAAGATTAAACGTTATCTATGCCACAAGTAATAACTGTAATAATTTGAAATTCATTTGCCATGCGTAAGAGTCAAACCTTTAGTAATGAGTACTTAGTGAGTATAACTGTTGTGAGGATTCGAAAACCGGTTGACACAATGAGAACATAATAAAAATTTGCTAATTATTTATTTCCAGAAAACACAGTGGAAAATTTGCATACATCTTTTACAACAACACAACTGCTTTATATATATATATACATTATTTTTTTTTTTCAATGCAAATATTTTTTTACATTTAATAGTTGTGAAATCGCAAGCCAAACAGATGAAATGTAATTAATAGTTAAGCGTTATCGACATTATATGTATATATATATATATATATATATTCGTGTATACCTATAGATATACAATTACAGTATGTAGCAGAATGGCGACGCAACGCGTCTGCGTTCATGCACCGCAACGATCGCGACACCAGTGTGAGTAGCAGTTTGTCAGGAATCAATTCCATGCAGAGAGGTACTGTGGTCTCTCTCTTTCTCTCGTTAAAATGTCTTGTTAATGAAGTGTGCGTTACTTTTGCCGGTTGCTCACGATGAATTAGAAATAGGATCGCAAAAAATATAAAATAAAATACGTTCGTATATTAACAATCATCGTGTTGTTAATGACGCAGAGTGACATCAAATGTTTTACGTGCGCTCGTTATTCCACAAAGTGTGTTGCTTATTACATATTCCATTATATCAGTGCTTTAGTAGCAATTAGTTTCGCTCTCGCAATATACTTTTCGGATAAACATATTGTTTGTTTGTTTTTATTTTTTTTTATTTTTGGAGACAACGTACTTCCTTGTTACAGTAAATTTCCATGCGGCACAAATCACAGGAAAACGTTTAAATGGTGTAAAAAAAATGCGCATAGATCACATTGTTTGCGTTGATAATTCTTTGACGTTAATTCTTGACGTGCGGGAGAAAAATATCACCTGCATAACGGAGGTGATGTCATCGAGACGACAGAATAAACTCCGCGAATGTGAATCACACAACTATGTAGCGCGTCTCGTGACTCGGATCGCGACTGACTATTTAAAGTAGTCTAACATCACAATTGTGAAAGATAAGTCACAGAATAAAGAATGAATAAAACATTTCTTCTACATGTGTATTAATGAAACTTCTTTATTCAATTATTACTTCTCTGTTTGGTACAATCAGTACCTGGTGTTGATGAGAAAAAATATATAAGCAACGTGACATATTCTTAATTTTTTAATTTTGATTTATTTAAAACACAAATGGATAAGAGACAAAGAAATAAGGAATTTATTAGTTAAATGACATCTTTCCTACACGTTTTTTTTTGTTTTACAAGATGCTATTAATTTTTTAACGAGGAATACATTTTTTTCCCTAAAATATTTATTGAAAACTAGAAAGTTTTTTGAGAAATCGTAAAAGCAACATTTGCAAAATTAAAATTAGTTATTAAAAATACACAGAGCTTTGTAAAATACGTTCTGAAGAAGAGATACACTTGCTTGACAACAGGTGCCATCTACTGGATGTTCAACAAGTACGAGTAAATGATCAATCCTCCATTTGTGAGTAAAAATGGGATTGAATAAAATGCTTACACAGTCGTACCACTCGTACCTCTCGCAACTATATTGGTCTTAACGCCAGCCGGCATATTGTTGTTGTGAAACACATGTCAACTTTTCCATCATGTACAATCTCAATACAAGTGACAAATAATAATCTCGTTGTGAGAGTGCGCGATTAAAATACATATACATATGTACATGAAATGTTTCATACAATAGACATTGTTAATTAATTATAATCGTAAACGGAGCCGACAACGGTGCATAATATAGAATTACACATAAGTGTCACACACAGACACACATACGTTTTATTTATTGCTGCGGAAAAAATTGAAGAGATCAACGGTGAAAATGGATGAGGAAGTTATGTGGAAAAACTTTTACCAGAAGATTGTGGAAGAGAACCTGGCAAAAGAGAACGAGCAACAAGAACAAACCGAGCATGAGATCAGGTAAAGAAACACGTCCGCGTGACGCACGTTTCGACGTATCCTATATCGATTTTTAATGATGCGTATCATAGCACATATACATCTTTAACTATATTGTAAATTGTAAAAATATATAAATTATTGTTAGAACGATTAAAAATAACACACATATACTGTATTTAAATTGTTAAAAAACTAAATTGTAATACAGTGAGATTGAGAGATGTTACCGTAATTCCGTAATTATATCGCGAAGAAACATGCGTGATAGTAAACTAATATCTCATACATGATGACATATCTCATAATATCCAACTTAAAAGACAAAAAGAGAGAAAGAGAGAGAGATTGGTACTTGCATATTAATAAGAATGAAGTAATATTATGAGACACTTTTTATATACGCAATCACGTGACAATCACGTGCATCCTTATTTAAAAACGTACTATGTAGTGCCAAATGTATATCGAGAATTTTTATTGTGACTTTAATTAAATAAATATAAAATTTATGGAGAGTAATTTATTTTTACTACGATAACAATATATTTGTGACGGTACATTTTGTAATAATAAATTTTATAAAAAAACCAAAAGATTTTGCATAAATTATTAAATTAAACTGTATGTACGTGTAGGATCTATTAATAGGATAAGACTAAGTAATGTTCAAAAGAGAAGTTAACACGTGTGTGTCGTTGCATGTGTATTAAGCTCAAACATTATGTGTATATATAAGACATATAGGTGTGTCTTATATATGTGTAAAACGGCGTATACACATGTATACGTGC
The DNA here is from genome assembly GCA_014825475.1 of Pseudomyrmex flavicornis. Taxonomy (NCBI): domain Eukaryota; kingdom Metazoa; phylum Arthropoda; class Insecta; order Hymenoptera; family Formicidae; genus Pseudomyrmex; species Pseudomyrmex flavicornis. The sequence continues at coordinate 48,395 of QVNW01000648.1, read as the reverse complement.
CGTTCCACCAGATCTGGCGCTCAAGGTCGGTGTGCAACACTATATGATTCATGATTGCCTCCCAGCGTCTTTGTGAGAGATAATTAACTGCAGACGTTGCGTGAGGGACATAAAATCAACTGTCCGTGCGAAGGAATTTGGTCAGGTGTAATCCGATTAATAAATGACATACTGATTGTACGCGATGTGTATCGCGGTGTGTATCGCGATTATTTCCGGTATGTACATATATATATATATATATATATATATATATATATATGTTAATATTAAAATGTATTAATATGTTTTATTTTTCGAGAAAGTGCAAAATTTACGTATATACATAAATTCACATAAAATATTCATAAAGTTATATTATTTTGTACATGTACATTTTATATATATATAGATATATAGTATAGTCGTAGTATAGTTTTATGTAGTAGATATAGTAGGTATACAGTAGATATAGTCTAATTTTCCTGTGTACATATTGTTTCTGGAATCTACATTATACAGCCAAACATTAGAAGATGTAAATTAAGTACACCTCAAACTAATGACACACTTCTTCGCGAGCTCCAGTTTATACTTATTTCTATTTTCATCGTATTCCCCACAATTAGACGATACACAGCCAGGAAAATATCGCGTGCATCATGTTGAAATGGTCGAGGAAATTCCCAGATTTCGACTGGAAAGAACGAGATGTTACGAGAAAAAAAATTAAATCATCGATTTAGATAAATGAACCGCAAGAGTTAAAAGTGGAAAACAAAAAAAAAGAATAAAATCATACAAATGTTTGTTAGTCGAACGACAAACCACCAATACTCGAATGGCATGCCGTTGAATCACATTGTTCTCGAGTTAAAAATAAAAGAGGCTCACAAGAAGATACAAAGCTTTGCTTCGAAAAAAAAAAAAGAAAAAAACAGAGCAGTGACGCAAGTCACACTACTTTCTTATCTTTTTCTACTTCGTAATTCGAGAACGTTCTCGTTTTATTATTTCTGAACTTTGCAGCGCAAGACGCATAGTAAATAAAATAAATAAAGAAATGTGTGCACTTTACTACTATTATAATTTACTATATTATTTAAATTATTGTAAAATACCATTATCTGAAATAAGTTGAAATAAGTTGTTCTCTCGTTGTCTTTTCTCTCTTTGTGCAAATACGGAAATCATTGTTTGTAATTAGCTTAATTGATTTGGCAAATCCCACACGTCTCAAATGTAAACTAATTTGCACTTATCTCTCGATCGTAAAATTTATGTATCAGATATTGCGCGTAATTTACGTAAGTCGATGCGATATAGTTACAAGTTAATCAACAAAGACGTTACGTTATGATAAACATTCTGATCAAAACATATGTAAGAGAAAAATTTCACATATAATTTAATTATATGTGAAATTAATTAATGATTTAATTATATGTATATTTAGAATTTTTTTTTTTTTTATTACATATTGGTGCGCAATTTACGCAAAGAAATTGATAGCAAATGTATTTTATAAGCAACAAAAATTCTAGTTACGTTTTTGCCGCAGAATATTGATATAAGCGTAGGTCTCGCAGAGATCCTAACACCTCTTACTATAATCGCAGATCTCCTATTTGCTTTCTGAGTCGAGTCCTTATCTAGCGTGCAAAGAAACAGGCTGTTCTGTGATCCGAGTTGGATTCGAATTCATTTGTTCGCTGTTCTGTGAAATCTGATACGGAACGATTTAATTTTGCGAGAAAACCGTAGGTCAGAATTCTTAGTCGTGGGAATCTCTCTGACAACTCATGACGTCGTGTGGGATTCCATTTACGTATGAGGAAAGAGCAATTAAGTTCCGGTTTTATATGATCGGAGCACAGTGTTACGACAATCAGTATAAGCAAAACCACGAAACCGAATACTTTTTGAAACATTTAAAACGTTTTCTCGGATTGTTCGAGAATTAGATATTATTTCGTCAGATCATCTGCCGATTTTTAAAAGAAACAGTCGTCTCGGAAAAATGTGAGCATAAGTTCAAGTTTACCATCGAACCATCAAGTTCTACAAGTTTGGTCTTGCACGCAAAACCAGTGGTTTTTTTTTGGCGAAGGCAAAACTAAATAAATTAATGTGATATATTTTGAAAATATTTTTTTTTTCCTGATAACGTAACGTGAGCTTTTCTCTGTGTAACGTTTTATCGGAAGACGTGTTATGTGTTTGCCAAAGGACTAAAAACGAGAAAATGGCACATTTCGCAAAACTGGACGAGAAACATCCTTACTATGCGATCGCCGCTTTGCGAATGTCGCAAAACCCGGAAGCGAAACAAATGACTGTCGCCAGAGGCTATTGGAAATTCGCGGCGTTCAACTATATTAATAAAAGGTGAAATTAAGAGTTTTATGATGTGTGCAATCTCTTGTGCTGAGACCGAAGGTTATGTTACGTTGCGTTTTAGCACATCAGTATTGTTGTTTTGTGAGCAAATCATGCGACGCTTCGGAAACATGCTTTTTTTTTAGTGATTTGTACGCACTATTCGCAGTATATTATTTTTCACGAACTCTTTCGTTTGTTTTTCTCGTTCTTATCTCTTTTTTCTGCCCACAGCGTTTTTACTCACACGACACGTTTTATTTCAAGTTGTCTCTCATCGAGACAAATGTGTGTTCTGCAACTATTATAGAACATAATAATCTCTCGTACAACAAAAATAGTAAAATTATTTATTTTGAAAGCGCCTACGACACATGACATACATTCATTTACAATCACTAGTGACATTGTTAGAACTGCGTGAGCAGTTCGATGCACTGTTACGTTATTACATAAGCGTATAGAAGTATTTATATAGTTTCATCATGCTTTATACAATTTTTCGAAGTTTTGTAAAACGCGAAGAAAGAGTTTTATAGATAGAAAAAAACCTGTATGTTGAGGATGTAAAATGTTACGATAGACGGGAAAAACGCGTAAGTAGAGAGAAAACTAATTAGTAATTTGAAATGACGCAAATGTTCGCAGGCTGCAAGAATCGGATGGCGGCTTCTTTGAAAATCTCGGCACTCTGCTCGCTGAAAAAGCCCGCGCTCAAGAACAAGCGGAAGGTCCGCTACCAAAAAAGAAGAATGAAGCAGAGGAAGAAGAAGAAGAAGAAGAAGATACTATGAGTGAAGCGGGAAGCGTCATCGATGAACCAACCGAGGCTTTGTTGGAAACTGACAGCGACAGAGACGAGAATGAGCATGCCCGAAATTTCTTAGCTGAATCAATTGGATTAAACGTAAGTGTGTTTTTTTCAATTAAAAATTTTTTTATATAAACTAACTACTCCATATGCGATATTTGCAATTGTTGATGTATTTTTTTTTTTTTTTTTTCATTTCCGGCATATCAAACATCGACATATAGATTTTATATATAAACGTAAAACGATATTATCGTCTCGCATTTTAAAGTTCTAATTCAAGAGTTTGTTTTGTTATATAAGTCAAAAAAATTTATTATTGACACTATTTTCAGCCAGAGAACATATTATATATGTTTATACATATATATATACACACATATATAACGCGTTAACATGTGCTGCCTGAAAATACTTCGAGTAGCTTAATACCGCATAGTTCACGATTTGCGTCAATAAATAACGGGTGGTCTGTTCAAGATTGAAAAGGCTCTGTGTACAATTCGAGACAAGTTTTAAATACTTACGTTATACTTACATCATACTTACATCTCGCGCTTAATCTAAAACAGACCTGTCGACATGGGAAAATGACTTCAAGTGTGATAACCACATTAATTTCTGTAAAAGTGTCGTTCAAGTTTGAAAAAATATGTTTTGCTTCTATCGGCAGTTTGAAGATAATTATGTACGTGTATATTGAAATTAATTTACACATACGGACAAAAAATTTTTTTGCTAGAATAGCAAAACAAAATTAGATACTATAGACCAGCAAGAAAAATTTGCTAAGTTTATTGATTTTTCGTTTTGTCAACAAAAACATTTTTTTTGTTGATGAAACAAAAATCTCAGTCAAAATCAACAAATTTTTCTTGTCATATAATAGAAAAATTTTTTTTTCTGTGTAGAAGTTGAAATTTTCAATATAAAAGAACAATTATAATATATAATAAATTTATATTTTTATATGTATATAAACGTATCTAGTTATTTTATGAATCTGTTATATTGCAAAAAAAAATTTTTGCAAAATTTATTCCCGCGATCGCGTGTTACAATCAAGGCTAAATTCATGATTTATATTGTCACATCGAAACTTCATATCTTCTAAATATTACTGCACGTCCTGCCACGTGATTGTAACGATCGTTAGTGATATTGATTTTTCCAAAGGTTTCGACCGCACAGCGAAGCACGAAGGGTAGTTCAACCAGACATCTCCTTGCGTTGCCATACGAAACGCTGCGCGCTATCATGGTTTTTCTTAGAAATTTGAATCGCGTCATCGAATTTGTTTATTTCACTATGAAATAATGCAATTAACAAAATTCGACGAACCGTTTTTCTCTCAATGCGAGAAAAAGGAGGAAAAATATGTAAGTTGAAAATTAAACTTAAAGACATTTTACAAGCACGTGTTATTTGTTCAATTTCGAAGTTGATGTGCGTATTGCTCTTTAATATGTAGATAGCAGATTGGTATTAGATTGATTGCGAGAAATTCTCGTTATCTCGCGGTGAATATTTCCTTTCATGCTTTCGTGCATATGCTTCCGCGGTGTCGTAAACGCAAAATAAAATATTTCAATAAATTTCGATCGAATGAAATAGTAATTCGATTGTGGAAGATACACAGGAAAGGTTTGTTTTCCACAATCTCTTCAATGTGACATATTTACCGTATATGTAAAAGTATAAACTTGTTGTCTGCACGCGCCGGGTTGTTATATGCCTTACGCTTAATCGAGCAGTTAAACTCAATCTGAAATGGGACCCACGTGTTCGTGCGTTAGCAAATGTACATACAAACGTTGCACTAATACAAGTCGCGTCTAGTCGACATACGATGATCCGTCGGTCCTATCTATTCCTGGCAGTGTGAAGCTCGCCTCCGTCAAGTTCCTGTCTCGTCTTCTCACGCCGGTTATCCTGATCGCCTCCTATTCGTTTTATCGCTAATTATCGATCTTCAATTAAGCTGAATCGTCAAGCAATTTTTATCGTGCACGTATATACGTCCGCGTCCGAAGCTTTTAGTTTCGCAATGTGTGATGTGAACGTAGCCGCGTGTTGTGTTTGTATGCCGCGCGTTTGATTGTGAGTGAGTGATTTAGCTAATCGGTGAAGTGAAGGATAACAAAAACTTGTTAGTCTTATTTTAGGTTTTTGATAGTCAAGTTTTTTAAAAGATTTTTGAGGGATGGGTTCGAAGACAGTGCGCACTCCAAGAACGCTAATCGATGAAATTAAGTTTAGTTTACTATGTGATTTTGTGCCGTTCGGAAAAATAACTCGATATCATCCGAAAACCGAATTTGTGCTTCGTTGCTATTGAATTGCAATACTGTTATTGTTATCACAGATTGTTAATAAGCACTCAAGACACAAAAAAGGTTAAAAAACTAAAGTTTGTAATAAATATATCTCAAAAATTAAAGTTTTTATAAAATTAAAAAGTTTTTTAAGACTAAATAATTAAAAATACATATAAACAACAATAATAAATATTGATTGATGCAATTTGTGCGAATTGAATAATTTATTCATGATGTCTAACATAATCTAATATAATCTGATATCTGAGTTTTTCAAATGTTGATGATCTAATATATTTTTCTACAAATTATTTAATTAAATAGTTATAAGGTTACAGCATTTTTTCAGTCCGCGGTATATTAACTAAGAAGTTATAAAAGTAAATCGCTACACACACACATACACAGAAAACTAGGTTAAGCTCTCTTCTTCTTCTGAAAGTCTCTCGAAAAACTGGCAAATTGTCAGAGACAATGTTAAAAACAAATCGAATGGTAACGTGGTATATTTTATCACGCGATACTTTTCCAAGTATCATAGTGAATTTATAATAAAACTTACTTATTTGTCGCATGTATGATTTCTATATCACGCACAAAGTATTTTAATATTTTAATATTTCGACGGTAAAATCTTATGATCGTTATAACGACATAAAAACGACGTATTTTCTTAAACGAACTCTCATCCTCGGCAAAAAATAGAATCGTGGTGTTCCACAGTGGGCGTAGAGTTGGACAAAATACAGTCGGCTCAAAATTGCATAATTCTACGAAAATTAAGCAAGGACAAGTACGAAGGACGAAGACATGCCTATATATATTCACGTATTACATTTGTCATATAACGGCATCTTGATGTGCCTTGATAGCCAATGAACTAATTGTCGGTATATCAACTTTCATTGGACGCAATTGGGCGAACGTATGAACGCATTGTACTTGTTCTGTGAATCGCTTTAAACGGGATACGACACATTTCTTTTGTGCCCAGATTTATTAGCTCTTTTTTTTTTTTTTTTTTTGAACATATAGACGCAAACTCGCGATACTGTTTTCTAAGGTTTTTGTTTGCATCTCTTTTTAAAGACTAAAGTGCAAACTGTATCTACAATATATTTAGTAAAATATTAATTACCACCGCGTATATTAAGTAAATTTATGATTTCGGTGAATTTTATTTTCTTAAAATACCTGAGGTTTTTTGAATGGTAAAATATAGCAGAGACATTAAACTCACTGTCAGAGTCAATTATTCTTGGCAACTAAAGGTATGTGCCATTGATACTGAAGGCTATGTCCTAATTCTGATCTGTTTTAGTATCTGTAGAAATTGTTGACTTTATTAGAAATGAAAATTTGCAAGCGACAGAGTGTGTGCACGTAAAATATATAAAAGACAATAAGCTTCTAATTTTAATTTGACATAAATCGGTGGTGCATCTAATCTATTTATTTTTCTTTTTTAATACGTATTGTCACAGAATACCCAATCATCTCATTGCCAAATTACGGTTATAAGTAAGTGAGATAAAGTGAAGTTTGTGTGTGAGATAAAGAGAATCATTAATCACGTCTAGAGTATATCGTGTATCGAATATTATGTAACGAGAAATAATAGCGACCTCTCATCTTTCAATTCATGTTTTAAGTTGATAACTAAACGTATTGTTATGATGATGTAATATGAATTCAATATTTACCAACATCCAACGTTTTTATCACTTAGCTAAAGCTTTCTTCATTTTCCGTCGATACGAGAACATGTTTTGAGAACATGCCGATAATTCGGCAATAATAAATAAATTTAATCATTTAAAAGCACTCGATTAAAAAGTTATCTTTACAAGGAAAATAGCTTTTAATATTGCACGTGCAATAAAGAGAATATTGTGCGAATAATTTAATTCTCAATATGTAAAAACAATTGCCTTAATCTGCTAAAAAATTATATACAAAAATAAGATTACAAAATGTAATTTGAAATAAAAATTTATCAATGCGATTCACCAGCAATTAAATTTCAAAAGTTTGAGGAGCGAAATGATGAACGTTTATATTATTATAAACACCCTGTGGGTCGCAATTTTTCTTAGTGTTATGATTTATATGTGTTTTGGTCGATGACGATTGTCAATTATGCACGATTAAATATGCGATGACTCGTGTGTGTTGCCGATAAGAAAGGTCGTGGCCGTTGTGGAAGTGCACCTTTGACCGCGATCAAGTTTAATACCGCGATGAATTTCGCGTCGACCGCATGTGCGATAAGAGTTCAGCTTTTTCTCTCCGCAAAGTGCAATCATCGTGTTGGCATATAAAAGTTCGAACAATAAATTTAATTTTGATCGAAGACAAATATTTTTTTTCTGCTCGCCCTCTTCATCCCCGTCTCGTCGAATGTGAATCCGCGGAAATCAGTGCACACGGAATTTCTCGTCTTCGCGCGACTGTACGAACATGCGGCGTGAACAAGTTCGACGTCTGATTCAGGCCAGAAACCGCTGATGCGTGAACATCATTGTTCTTAGTGTCTTAGAGTTAACAACATGATCTTCTGTCTTACGTTTCCTACGTGGGTCAGTGTCGCGTCGCTCTAGATTCCTCTTCTCTAGATCCACTTTATCTGACTGTTGCAGTCAGTTGTTTGCGAAAAACAAACAAATCGTTTGAGAAAAATTGTACTCGCGCTTGTTGACCGATCGGAGTTTCAGTTCGGCTGTACTTTGCAACAATGACAGTGTTAGACGCGGATAAGAAATATCATAGTGTGTGAAGAATTGGAAAATGCGTGATTGAGTGCGTGATTATCTCAGTAATGTCAGTAGTGTTTATATGTAATTTCGAAAAGTGTTCAACTGTGCGTATGAAGCTCAACATGGTGAGCACGAATTCGTCCCTACGGGCGGTTACCCTCAATCGCATGAGGAATATGTTTTGCGGAATACCTAAAGTTGAAATTGAGCGCAGAACTAACGCGCTCCTGCAGTCTATGACGGTGAGTTTTATCATCGTAGGCTGAATTTCTCTTCACGGTTGTGCGGAAGAAAATTTTGTGAAATTATTTAATTTCACACACACACACACATATTATTAGATTTTAATAAATAAAATGTATATTTTAGTAAATTAAGTCACTTCCATTCGGCAGACGTGGCTGTTGAATGTTTCAGAAAACTATCTTATTTACATGCAATTTAAATGCATGTAAAGTATACGTTTTAGAAGACTTTGTACTCCGCGAATGATATTTCCCAATAAACAACGTGCTTAAAGAATTATTGCACTATCAGTAGACTGTCTACTTGTCGTGACATTTAAATAATGTATCCGACAAAAAAAAAACATTATCCGAAATTTCAAACAAAGCAACGCGTAAAAAATATATTCGGCAGATTGTATTATCTCTTATCGTACACATGTATATACATGTGTCTTGTAAAACGAAAGCTTGCTGTTTTTTCTGTAGGTAATTACAATTACATTACTGTTTATAGATCGAAGAACTTTATGCCGCCCTGGTGTATATGACACAACATCAAATCGGTTTTGACGTTTCCAAAGAATGTGGCGAGGAAACCCTGTTGAATCACTTGCAAAATGCTTTTAAAGTCGATAACGAGACGCACGAGAGAGTATTGGAACACACGCGAAATCTTGAAGTAATTATCTCTCCATAAAATTATCTTAACTCGCGAGAACAGTCGCGTGAGGTATAATATATCATTCTGATTTAAAAAAAAACTCGTTGTTATTATTGAGATATTGACTCTATGATATAAAAACAATTGCTGTTTGTTTTATAATATTTAGCGATATAGATTTTGTCACTGTTTACAAAAAAAAAAAAAAACAAACAAACAAATATATCGAAACATTGTTTCACACTTTTACTTTTATATTTTTGAAGTAATACATATCTCACGCGAGTATTCTTGGCTAAAAATAGCATTTGGTACCCTGTACATGCGTATTTAAAACAATGTATCGTCTATGTATTTAGCCACCGGAATTGCATCTCAATGTTGAAGTAATTGAAGCGAAAGAACTGGTGTCTAAAGATTCCAACGGCAAAAGCGATCCCTTTTGTGTTCTCTACCTCGAATCGGCGCCTACTAGAAGATATAACACTGCTGTAAAAACCTGCACTCTTAGCCCCGTCTGGGAAGAACATTTTGAATTGTAAGTAAACTTTTTTTTATCTTAATGAAAAAACCTGACACTTTGTAATTTGACCAACAATTTATTTTTGATATTTTTACGAGTTATGTATTGCTATTGTGTGTTATTTAGACCATTGGAAGATCCTGAAAACGACGTTTTGTGTCTTGAAGTGTGGTGAGTTACACGCACACACACATATGCTGTTAACAACAATATTAATTATTTTGATTTTAACTTAACTGCATTGTTTAGGGACTTCGACGCTGCTGAAACTGTGCCTGAAAAAATGAGCAAAGTGAAGGATGTTAAAGGAGTTCGTGGTTTGGTTAAACTAGCAAAGGAAATTGCAGTAACTGCCACGACAGGTAGTCACGATAACGAATTCATTGGACGATGTCGGATATCGCTCAAGGTAACGCAAATCGTTTTTAGTAACTCTTTCTCATTTATATTTCCATATAAAAAAAAAGTCTGTGAAGTTATACAATAAAGCGATTATATTGGACCAACCCGTGATTCGGTCAGTAGAGAAGTGATGTAAATAATTGGTTCTAAAGGGAAGAAATTTTCGTACGATTTACATTTTCTTTTCTTTCTAAAAAATAGAATATTCTACGGGTTGGTCCGTCTCGGACGTATTTCGACCGAGAGTGAAAAAGAAAAAACCTCCTTTTATATAGGATATACCGACAACAGGACACACTATGTGGTATGGTTTGGAGAAAAAAAACAAAACGAAACGACGAGGCGTCGTGAAGCTGCGATTGGCCTTCAGCGCGGAACATAATGCGCAAGTGGCCGCGCAGGAACATCGACATCTGCTGCGAGTGTTGCTACTTCATGAGATTGAAACGGAAAAAATCGAAAAATACTGTTGGTGCGGTCGTTGGTCGGGGCCGGCGGAGGCTCTTCTTCTTCAACACAGCGCGCAACGTGGTTTACTAGCTAGAAATCTCACTCTGTCACAATGGGTCGAATATGCCAGGATTCATCAAGAGCATCCATTAAGTTTCACTGTTTTCAATAAGCTCGCAATCGAATTGCTCAGGCCAATGGACGGTGGCTTGTTCTCTGCTGACGAAACCAGACTCTTCTGGGATGCCACTAAGAAAGTTCTGTATTCGTGCTTAAATAGTATACGAAAAATTCGAAGACTGACTTTGGAGGATAAAAACACCATGGTGCAATTATCCGCTATTTTAGGGTAACTATATATAGACTGTATACATTATTATCTTTATATATATAATTTATAGTTGTTATAAATATATTTATATTATTATTATTTTTATATAATTTTTATATAATTTATATTTTTTCTACATATTTATTATTTATATTATACATGTTATATTAATTTATATTTATTGCACACCATCACACACAAATTTATAGACTCTAATGTCATTTCAGGATAATATCATCTATATCCTCTCTGAAAGTTCCTGACGATATCGACCTTTTTCCAGTCAAAATGTATTCTTGGTTTCCTCACGAAATTGATAGTCTTAGAATAGACGTACTACAAGGTCTAGAATACACTATTACACAAGGTTGCGCCGAATGGTAAGTAAAAACAAAGATAATTATATTTTTAGCACACTTTAATCGCCAGCTCGATCGAACATGCGTTTTAATATGTTCAAGGTTCGAACACATAATAAACAATAACTCTCCAGAAACGGAAGATTCGGACGAAGATGCGCTCAAATATTACATCAAAGTGATTCAACTGATTAGAGCTGACTTACAGAAAGCCATTGATAATTACGACAAACTATTCATAAAGTAAGTTGTTTTGAAAAATAATAGATAACTGAGCAGTAATTTATTATGAATCGTTTTTAGGAGAGTCAACGTTCCGTACGCGAGGCTGCTGTATATTACGTATGAGAAAAGAATTAGCGACATGTGCACCATTGTCATAGAGGATGTGTGCGCTAGATTGAAGCGAATTGAAGTCGACAGCACTGACAACGAGGAGTTGAGCTTAGGAACAACCCTTTTCGAACTGTATCTCATGCTCCAAAGATACGCTGTGTAAGAACGCAACTTTTTTTTTTTTTTTTTTTTTTTTTTTTTTATCTGATCGTCTTTGTACACGATTTATGTGATTACAGACTTGGTCAGATACTTTGTGCCGAAGGACAGCTCGAAGATATGAAGATACAAAATTATCACGAGTGGTTTCGAAGCGGCGTCGCGCACTGGCTTGACATCGCAGTTTACAAAGCACTCAAACGCATCGACCGAGCGGTCGAGATCGACAGCTTGCAAGCGGTTGACAGTAGCGTTCAGTACAGCTCAAGCGCTGTAGATACACTAACGACATTCTATCAAATTAAAGTTTTTTGGACGCAGTTAGCGTGGCCCGACGTTGAAGGTTCCTACACGTTTATAGCAAAGATCATCGATGTAAGTCCGCGAAGATGCTTCACGCACAATGTACACGTACTCGTTAAGTAATTTTAAATAATTCACGCGCGTTAAAATAATTCTCTTTTCGCAGGATATTTGTAAATGTTCCATTGAGTACGCCGACAAGATGGCGAAAAAAGCGGAAATAACCACGGAATTGGAACAATTGTCGCAGAGTAGCGTCTACGAGAAAAAGTTCACAATATCAACGGCTTGGTGCTTCGCTATCAACAATATAGACTATATTAGAATATCAATAGCGCCGTTGGCCAAAGACTTGGGATTGGAAAATATTGTGGAGGCTTTGAGGGAGCACCGAACTCACGAAGAGGCCGATCGTTGTCGACAGACGCTTCAGCTTATCATTGACAACGCGGCGGATACTGTGAAGAACAAGATCATAGAACTGTTGGAAGTCGTAGCTAACAAAATGTCTCCTGCGATGAACAGGTACGAGAGAATCAGATGTAAAACCATGGCGCGCACTTTAAATAAAATTTATTTCTTACGTAATTCAATTTTCTCTAATTTAGCCAACAGCCTAGTGTAATGAGAAATTGTTTTCTTTCCGATTTAGGTATCTCATGGAAGGTGCCGAATTGATTGATACGACTAGCAACGCAATGGATCGTCTATTGCAGTATCTAGACACTAACTTGACAACTTTGCATGATAATCTCAACGAGGACAACTTTAACAGAGTTCTCCTAGTGTTATGGGAAATCATGTCGCAGACGTTATACGAGCTAGTCGACACTAATTTGGAGGTGCTCTTTCGGAAATGCAAAACACTTGTTTATCGCGAAAAAGAGAATTTTAATGTCTCATAAAAACGATATGTCACTTACAGAAACGGCGACCGCCAGCATTTTACTCGAATTTGCATCGAACTCTTCACACCCTCATCCGATTCTTCAACCTCGGTGCCGACGAAACGTCGAACGTGCAAGTCTTGGAGAAAATCGAGCGTCTTTTAAAATTACACGGTCTCGAAACAGCCGAGCTTGTACATCGCTATCATCAAGAACGTCTTGAACAACAAGAAGAAATGGAAAATCCCGTTTACGGTCTTATCACGGTCAAAGCGCATTTCATCGACAATTCGTTAAATATACAGATTCTAAACGCGAGAAATCTTCACTGCATGGACAATAACGGTGAGAATATTTTCGTAAGGAATTATAAGACATTATAACTTAGTTAATGAAAAAGTGATTTTAATATATCTACGACGAAGGCAAACTATTACGAAAAAAAAAAAAAAAAAAAGCAACCAAACTATATTCATCAGATGAAGGGGCCAAGAAAAAAAAGATGCGCGCGCGTTTTTAGTAGTCAAACAGTTAGAAATAAATGCAATTAGTTGACATGTAATCATCACACAATTAATTGATATATAATCATCTAATTACAATCACGCGCTGTAAAGAATTTTCTTTTACAAAGATTTGCAATTGTAAATTCAGTATCGATATGTTTAATCGCTGGTGCAAGCAATCGCGAGATCTGAAGGAAGGAATGATCATTTTTTTTCTCGATTTTATAGGCGATTTTATAAGCAAGCTGTCTACTTTCGAGCGCAAACTGCACTCAAAATCTAAACAAAGACTGAAAGAAGGGAAGACAAGTATGTAACAAACAAATCTAGAGCGAAGTTCCTCTTTATACATCACATGTATTGTTGTACAAATTGTATATTTGCTAAATTCTCCATCTTGCCTGCTCTCGCGAAATTAGCGTTTTGGGAAATGCATGGCTCGGACGGAAACTTATTGAAGTTTTTATACAAGTAGAGAGAAATAGCCTTTAATAAACACACACATAGTCTTCCTTAAGCTCATAAAAACCAAATATTAGCACGGAGTATATATTATTGACGTCTGTTATTTTGATTGTTAATCTTGTCTATGAGGTTCTCTTTTGAAAAAAGTTAATTCTTTTCGCACAAATGTGAGATAACAAATCTACAAATAAGAAAAACCATTATTAGAGATGACTTGCTTTAGAGATTGCAAGTGTCGACATTAACAAAGCGTTTAATTTAGATCACAATTATATTGAATCTCATCGATAAGAACTTATTGCATAGGCAGTGATTGTCACCTTCACTGTGCATGAAAATGTTCACACTGGGTTTCTTCAGGTATATATTATATAAATCACGATTTTTGTTTACAAGAGTTTACTGTATTCGTTGCAGGCAAGTGCGATTCCTACGTCAAAATCAGATTGTTACCCGAGGAAAAGTTCGCTGATGTCAAAGCGCCGAAGACGCACGTACAGAAAGAAACGCTTTTTCCTCTTTTTGACGAAACGTTTACTATGTTAGTAAAATATCTGACTATTAATAATATGTTGTAAATAACATTAAATAAGTTGAAAATTATGGCATAATATGAAATAAATTATGTATAACATTTCCAGTTCTCTTACTCCGGAACAGAGAGCCGTTGAAGACGCTATAGTGGCATTCGAAATAAAGGACAAAGACTTTCTCAGATCGAGATTTATGTCTGAAGCCTTTCTACCGTTCAGCAAGATTCCTAACTCCCAAGCAGATACTGACTTCGCAATCTTAGACCAAGTTCATTTGAAACTCTCTCGTCCAACGAAAACTAGTACGTATTGTAATGATGCCATTATCTGTGTGTGAGTTTGTGCAAAGACAACTGTGAACTGTAATTTAAGCAAATACGTATATTGTTCGGCAAATTTCAGTAGCCGTGATTCGCGAAATGATTGATTTTCAGGTACGGACATTATTCGCGCATTGGAGCATCGAAAGGGAGACAATCAAGCGATGGAGTTTATTTCACGACTTAACACCAAAGCGAGTGCAAAATGATCTATGTGGAGCTTCAATGTAAATCTACGTTGAAGTAATTTTTGAAAGTACACAATCCAAAATATGTTCAAGCAATTACTTACTCTTTGATGAGAGATTACGTATCGATGTTAACAGGCCATTTTTTGTGTGAAGAAGTTGCTATAAAATGTGTTTGTTAAGTATGTACTTTAGCCAATGTTTTGTCATAAACTTGACTTGATGCGATTATGCTAATAAGTGTTCCAGGGCTGTGCATAGTTTTAATTGGTTTGGTACTTTCGAAAACATCTTTCGTCGCATTTTAAAATCTTGAATAATAACCGTAAGTCTGAAAAGCTGCTGCTTGTTTTTTGGAAAAGCAATATTTATATTTATTATAAAGAGATAATTATATATATAATGACTATATAATTATATATATATAATGACTATATATACATACTTAAAGACTTTTCTAACGCAAAGTTCGAGAAAAAATTTATAATATTAAAATGTAACTCGCTCGTGTTGTAAAAACAAAGTAAATGTATCTTAAATAAGGTCAATATCTTGGCTTTGTCTAGCATTTGACTCTTTGCCGCTGACTTGTAAGCTTCTCTTTTGATATTTATATTTTATTGTGAGTTCCTGTGCGTGTATTTATTGTTTCAACCTTTCAGTTTAATTTATATTGTGACCAAAAACATTCATCCTACACAAGGTATGATCATTTGTTTACAACCGACATCATGACAGCCCTAATTTAACTTTTACATATAATTTGTACAATGCGCGACTGATGATAACATCTGTGCATATTGAAACGTTTCGCATCATACATATTTTACATAACTATTAATAATTGTTAATGAATATATGAATATTTTTTACATCTATCTTTTTTTACTCGATATTGACCTTATTAAGAATACATTTACTTTGTTTTTATAATATTACATTATAAATTTTTGGAAGAGAATTTTTTATATTGTATATGTGTGTATGTGTAATATTGTTATAACATATTCAGCCACACTTTGTGTGAAACGTGTATATATGTAATAGATTCGATTGAAATAAATAAATAAATATATACATAATTAATATATACATAATTAATCATTAATATAAATCATTTTAATCTTTCCCCCCCCTCATCTATTAATCATTTTAGTTTTTCAGTGTGTAATACACACACACACGTGTGTATATGTATTACACACGTGTGTGTAATGCATAAAAAAGTATCATATTATGCTTGTCAAATTCTTAGTATCACTGAATCTTCAAGATATCGTTTCCGCAATTCATCGTGACTCGTAGCTCATGCGTATCATTTTCAAACGGTATATGTCTAGAGAGGGAATGCGTATATATAGCTAACCAACGAGTACTAGCAGCAGCCAGTATTATCAATGGTAACCTCAGTGTAAGTTGGTACGAGCGGATTTAATACCGCACTTAACGTGCGACGCAGTAATTGCATACGCTGACAAGTTCAGGTATGTATAGTATTTTATATTTATTTATTATTTTTTTATTATTTATTTGTTGTTTTTTTTTTAGCAAGTGTTTTGTTTGTGACAAAAAAAAAATCAACAATTGACAATGGATCCTGTCACAATATTATGCGGCATTGCGATCGTAATTCTCACTCTCTATTATTACTCCACGTCAACTTTTGACTTTTGGAAGTCACGTGGTGTCAGTGGTCCGCGACCGGTACCGTTTTACGGTACTACCAAAGATGTTTTTTTTTTTAAGAAAGGCATGAGTGAATATTTGACGGAAATATATAATTATTACAAGGACGAGCCTATGTTTGGCATATTCATGCGAAAGACACCTATTCTTGTTGTGAAAGATCCAGAATTAATTAAAGACGTTCTTATCAAAGATTTTTCAACATTTGCTAACAGAGGACTCACTACTAACGAAAAGGTTTGAATGTTTTTACTTTTATATAAAAATAAAATAGATTCTCTCAAATACTTTTTTATACACGTTTAGTCAAAAAAAAAAAAAAAAAAAAAAAACACCTTAAGTTCTTTTCGTTATGCCGCAGGCTGAACCGCTGTCACAACATCTTTTTAGTTTGGAGTCTAAAAGATGGCGACCCTTAAGAACGAGATTGTCGCCCGTTTTTACGTCCGGTAAATTAAAGGAGATGTTTTCGTTAATATCAAAATGCGCTGGTCGCTTTGAACAGTACACGGAACAACTAGTGCGTAAAAACAATATTATAGAATGCCGTGAACTCACTGCCAAGTATACGACTGATGTAATTGGCACTTGCGCTTTCGGCATTGAGATGAACGCCTTGTCGGACGAAGATAGCGAATTTCGCAAGATGGGGAGACAGGTATTTACTCCGACCTGGAGAAACATAATACGCATGAGAATTACGCAAGCTGCACCATGGGTCTGGGATGTTCTTTGGTACATCGGTGTGAACCCGGCGTCAGAAGTTAGTAAATTTTTCAAGCGCGTTATCACGGAAACTATGAGCTATCGGGATTCAAATAATATCGTTAGACATGATTTTGTTGATATGCTTCGCGAATTAAAAACTCATCCAGATAAACTAGGCGATATCGGTAAGTGTATCACTTATCATATAAAATTATTTCGGTTATTTTGTTTTGTTTTGTTTCGTTTTTTACATACAATTGATTAAAAGATTCAAATATAGATAACAAATGATTTATATTACGCGTCATTCTAGAATTGACTGACAATTTGATAGCGTCTCAAGCATTTGTATTTTTTCTTGCTGGCTTTGAAACCTCATCGACTACTATGAGTCACGCGCTTTATGAGCTAGCATTAAATCCGATAGTGCAAGACAGGTTACGTGAGGAAATTGATCAGGAGTGTGCAAAATGCAGCGGTGATTTAACATACGAAAACATTAAGAAGATGAATTACTTGGATAAAGTTTTCAAAGGTGTGTTTGAAAAGAGATTTTGACCTGTACACACGTAAAACAATGTGTTTAACAGGCCATTAACATAGATAGTTTTAAATATATACATTCTATATATTTTGTTTACTTTTACTTTTAACTATGTAAAGAAATATGTCTATGACTTGTTTTCTCATTGTCTTTTTCACAGAAACTTTACGAAAATATCCACCAGTGACGTTTCTCATGAGACAATCATTGGCGGATTATACATTTGACGGTACCAAAGTTAACATACCCAAAGGTCAAAGAGTGTGGATCCCATCTTATTCAATTCAACGAGATCCGGACATTTATCCAAAACCAGATGTTTTCGATCCGGAAAGATTTAGCGATGAAAACGCACAAAACAGGCATCCGATGTTTTATTTACCTTTCGGCGATGGTCCGAGAAATTGTATCGGTACAGTGAAGAGAAAAATCTCATAAAATACCCATCTCTTTCGAGCTTTAATTGCTCCATTTTTTTTCATTAAAATGTTTTTTTTTTTAATTAACAAACTTCCGACATTTCTCACGTATTTTTCAATTTCAGGTGCCCGCTTTGCTGTTTATCAGACTAAAATTGGACTGGTAAAGTTATTGCGAAACTACAAAATCGAAACCTGCGAAAAAACGCTAATACCATATAAAATGGATCCTAAAACATTTCTATTAGCACCAGAAGGTGGAATATATTTGAAAATAAGTAAAATTGATTGAAATTGATATATTTTTTTAAATCGATTTTCTCACAAAAGTAATATGTAGAAGAACGTAGTGAAAGTAATTTGTGAGAGATATATAACATTAATAATTATCTTGTTTTTACGTAGTTGTAATATTATCATTAATGTGTTAATATAATATGTAATATAGAAATTTGATAAGGAAGTAAATATATTTTATTCATACATATGAATACTCACTCGATTCCTGTATAACGAAGATTTTAATGACTTATCACTTTTAAACAATTTTATCAACTATAGATTAACTTTGTCATCGTTATACAGATGGCACTAGAACACTGCTTATCAATCAATAGAACTTGATAAGATTGTCGTAAGTGTTGCCGACAGAGTCGTAAAAGCATAATATTATAGTATGTATAGTAAAAGATCTAACAATAAGATCTAACAATAATCAACACGCTATAACTGACGTAAAACAACAAATATGCAATAAATACGGTCTATACAAGTAGATACTACGATCTAAATAATACTAATTATATTAAAAATATGTATATAATATAACAATTGCAAAAATTTTGTTAAATAGATATATTTTATTTTTTTTTATTTAATGTAGTAATACTTAGATAATTATTATTTAGTCGCCGATATTCAAAACTTTCAATATTCGTAATAAACTATTGTAGCGCGCGCGTACATACAAAAATAAAATACGTTTTTTTTAAGAAATTAATGTTTGTAATCGAAGCAAAGCTTAAGAAACCGGACAAATCAAAGTAACGACGTTTGTTGGATGTTTTGAAAAATATTATACAAGAATACGTTCAGACTATTTAACAATAAAACTAACTTTTCAATAAAACGGAATTATAATTAACGAAATTACAAAATTAAATTAAATGACTTGTGACAAAAAAAAAAAGAAAGAACACCGTGCATGAATAATCCATACCACGTAAATACATGTTCGAAGCGCATAAGAGCATCGCGTGAGCACGACCTAAACGTTGCTTTATCCGCATCTTAAACGTATTAGGAAGCCTTAGAAATTGATCATGCGTCACCTTAACCACCCGGTATATAAGTCGTCGATTTGTTATTCGATGATCCAGTCGTCTTTTGTGAGTCGAAAAAGGAAAATTTGTATTTTTATCATGGTGGCGAATTTCAAAGTTTACAAAAAAAGTTCGCCTAACGGCAAGCTGACAGTTTATCTGGGCAAACGTGATTTCATCGACTATCTGTCGGGTACCGAACCGGTGGATGGGGTGGTTACGATCAATCAAGACTATGTGAACGATAACAGAAAGGTGTGGTGCCAGCTGATGTGCAGCTTCCGGTATGGTCGTGAGGAAGATGAGATGATGAGCCTGAATTTTCAGAAGGATTTGTATTTGGCGTCAGAACAAATCTTTCCGCAGGTTAAGAAACCTGAAGCGAATCTTACCAAGCTGCAGGACAGGTAACACTGTATCTTCTTAAAAAACAAATAGATTTTAGAAAAAATGTCGTTTCAACTTTACGAAATAAATTTTATCATCTTAATGTCTTTGGAGCAGATTGCTGAAGAAGCTGGGCTCGAACGCAATTCCCTTCACCTTCGCGTTTCCGCAGTCTTCGCCATCTAGTGTGACTCTTCAACCCGGACCCGATGAAATCGGCGAACCCTGCGGTGTCACTTACTATATAAAGGCATACTGTGGTGAATCGGAGACCGATTTGACCCACAAGCGCAGCACCGTCTTAATGGGCATTCGAAAAATTCAGTACGCACCTACGAAGCAAGGTCGCCAACCGTGTACCGTCGTGCGAAAGGATTTCTTGATGAGTCCGGGCGAGCTCGAACTCGAGGTCACGCTGGACAAACAATTGTACCATCACGGCGAGACAATCGCGATCAACGTGTGCGTACGCAACAACAGCAACAAGATCGTGAAAAAGATCAAGGCGCTGATACAGCAGGGCATCGATGTAGTTATTTTTCAGAACGGCCAGTTTCGCACGGTAATCGCCGCTGTGGAGACGCAAGACGGCTGCCCCATCAATCCCGGCTCGAATCTGCAAAAGGTGCTCTATTTGAAGCCCGATGTGGACAGCAACAAGCAGCGTCGTGGTATCGCGTTGGACGGTATGATGAAGCGAGAAGAAGGCGAACTTGCATCTAGTACGTTGCTCATCTCACCAGATATACGCGACACCTTCGGGATTATTGTGTCTTACGCTGTCAAGGTCAAGTTATATCTGGGAGCTCTGGGTGGCGAATTGACGGCCGAGCTACCGTTTATTCTCATGAGACCGAAGCCGTCCGATCACGTAAAGCTGGTTCCCACTGACAGCGTGATGATCGAGGACATTCCGGAGAAGGAGGTCAAAGTTAACGTCTAAATTAACAGTTTGATCCTAAAGAATCTTTGTCTTTATCGTATCATTAAGTTGCTCCCAATTTGTTAATTAACATATTAAACAAATTTGAGAATTAATTTTGAACAATGTAATAATCTCTGCAACATGTCATCTTAGTCAAAAAAAAAAAAAGCGTCAATGCGGCGTCGCTACAGCGTCAAAGGAGTCTAATATTGATCGAACGCAACATTACGCAATTTCTTATTTTTGCTCGGATCAGTAAACAGCTTTTTTTTTGAAAAAAAAACAGTCTAAAGATTCCTTGCAAATGACTTGACAGCTTTATTAGAAACAAGAAACCAAAATCTATAATTTTGCACACTCGGTCGGTATTTAGACTTGAACTCGTTGAAGTTTTACGTCGCATATGCTTCCTTTAATGGTCAGTATTAAGATTGTAATAGCTTCACCACAACTAAACAAATTGCATATTAAATATATAAAACAATAAACTGTATAAATTAACTGTATAGATTAATTGTATGAAAATAAATTATATTTTAGCAACATTTAATGTATATACATATATTTAATTAAATAAGAAATGGAAAAAATTTTTGTTTTTTCTAATTATTTGTTTTGTTGAGAATAAAATTACTTTATATGAATAAAAAGAAATTTTCATTTTTACCGTCCATTCGTTAATTTAAATTTGTTTT
Source organism: Pseudomyrmex flavicornis (assembly GCA_014825475.1). NCBI lineage: Eukaryota > Metazoa > Arthropoda > Insecta > Hymenoptera > Formicidae > Pseudomyrmex > Pseudomyrmex flavicornis. The sequence goes on along the minus strand of QVNW01000648.1, from coordinate 26,816 downwards.
CCTATTCACTCACGTAAATATACGCACATACCGTTGGTCTCTGAACAATATTATATTACAGGATAAGTCGTTTACGCAATAATTCAATTATCTGATTCAATTTTTCCGGAGTAACACATTCTCGTAGAATTGTGATTACAATGCAATTGGCTGAAAATCGATCAGTGCAATTATAGTCGATTTGAACTCGTATCACTGTTGCCGTATATGTAAACGCAAATACGTATTTGCTTCTCAGTCGTAGTCGTCTATAAACACCATAGGCCCTATGAGAAACTCGCTCATTTGCGCGCTCGTTCATTCTCTCGTTCGCGTGAGTTCCGACACATACGGGGTGTCGATCTAATTCGCGACTTCCTGTCGAGACGAAGGGCACGAACGAGCCGTCGTCGAAGGAAAACCACCCGATATATGCGACCGACGTCAGTGGAGCGGCCAAAGGAAGGCAGACAGACGATGTCGATGGGTGCGAGAAAGAGAAAGAGAAGTTGCACCGGCGCAACAACATTTAAACAAGGACGGAAAAACGACGATGAGTGTAGGAACGAAAGAGAGAGAGAACAAAAGGGTCGGTCGACTGGCTCGGCGATTCGGAGCTCGTAGCCGGAGTGTCAGTCAGGCTCGAGACATCCGCGCGAACGGAACGAGAGAGAGAAAGAGAGATAGAGAGAGAAAGAAAAGAGTGTGTGTAAGAGAGAAAGAGAAAGCGCAAGAGCGGTAGTGGTTGGACTGCTTCCCCTTTTCTGATACGTTCTTCTTCTTTTCTCGAAAAAAAAAAAAAAAAAAAAATTGCCTACTCCTGAAGCGCCCGCCACCCACTCACGCGAAATAATAATCTCCCTCTTCTACTCTCGGAGCAGTGTCGCGCGGAGTGTCGTACGAGGAGATACGCGTAACGAAAGCGGTTTGCTAGTGTTGCTTTTTATCATTCCGCGTACTTGATCGTTCTTTTCTTGAAAGTAACTTCTCGTCGTTACACCGGTGTGTACTCCCGCAATCACTCGATAACAACAACTACCGTGGCGACGACGTGAGCCAAGGAGACGCAGAGGACAAGCGACGAAACATCCTCAACTTTTGACCGGCAAGGCTGACGAATTGGAAACTACTCTGACAGCCAAGTGTGAGTTCGTTTACTCACTTCTTGATTCGCACATATCTGCACATACACACACTTTTTTTTTTCTAGAATTTCACCCTTTCTCATTATATCGTTCGAATTCTCATTTCCGATTGTCACGAAGCGATTCTCCGTCTATCGTTTCCGCAATCGTTTCTCGAACATTTTCTCTCGTGCGAGGGAGGTTCAGGGCCTCCTCTCATGGCCCAGACGTTGTCATCGATTTCCTCCGCCGCCCTAAACGAGCCCTCGCCCTTCTAGCGACCGCCCTCATGCCGGCTTTCGCCGCGCGCTCGTTCTCTCTTCTCTCTCGCAATTTTGACGCAAGACTTTTGGCTTTTCTTGAAATATTCTGCGGAACGTCACGAGATCAGACGTGCGCACAGCACGAGTGATATTGACCAGAGAACGAGTGCAAAAATATCGGTTATTTGAAATAGCTCAATGTGTGTGTGTGTGTGTGTGTGTGTAGACGCGTTTTTATTTATCAAATATGATAAATATTTTATAAATAATAGAGTAATATACATTTACTCTTTTTAGTTATCTCGTAGAAAAACTTATATATATTTTCGTAAAACACACACACACACGGAAGTACAATCACATCTGCTTGTTTTCCAAATCTGCTTTTCGACGATCTTTCGGTTATTCGGCATTGACGAATATTTACCGAAATCTCGTCAATTATACGTTCCATTTCTGTAACGAAATATAGCGCGTAGATAGAAGCGAACAACACCAAGTTTATACGATTGTGTGTATGTGTACGTACGTATATGTAATATATGTCATTGTTTGTAAATATAGAAGTTCTAATGAAAACCGAGTCAACCGCACGAGAACGTATATATATACGACGAGTAGAAACTCTTCTAGAAGGAAGCGTTCTTTCCCCTTTACTTCACGTACACTCGATTATTTATGGTGCTGTAACAGTGAGAGTGCTTGTACGAAAGCGCGCATCTCGGTAGAAAATTCACAGTACGTGAATTTCACATACGAAGACGCTTTTATTCCAGAATCGAGGGATGAATCTCTCCTTATCTTGAACCTTAATTTCTACACCGTTCAAAAAAAATTGTTTAAAAATAAACTCCAAATCAAACATAGAATCGCTCATTACAGTCTTAAATTTTAAATCTGTTAATTTAATAACTTGTCGTTCCGAATAAAATATGTCTCATCGGGGATCTTCTGGTTAGATATTCTCGGCGCGAAACGGCGTCTTCTGAGAAATTGGATATCGCCCGCTAGCACGCGGATCTTCCAGTCCGTTTAAATCCCGAAATCCAGTCTGACAGAACGTAGTTTATCAGGTCGTTGCACGTGAAATGTGGAGTTGTTCCGCAATGTGCAATTCGAAACTCACCGTGCCCGTACATATGTCATTCTTTTAAATTTATCTTCTCGAAGTGAAAGAAATTTAATATTAACGCGTGTGTCGCGTTTCCGAATCTCGCATGGGGAAGAGGAGATATTCTGGAGAAGAGAGAAAGGTAGAAGATAGAAGAAATTCGTTCGGAAATTAGCAGCGTTCTACTACAGGTTCTCGAAATCGATCGAGAGGAGTCACAGCCGCGACCTCGTGAAAACGGAGTGATTTTATCATTGTCCTAGTTACTTCTCTCGTACGGCTTCTCCTCGTCGAAAATTGGCATAGCGATGCAATCGGAGCGAACGCGGTGGTTCCGAATCTCCTCTCGGTCGACGTGATTTACATGCGGTCGTCCGGCAACCGCAAATAACGACCTGCCCTGTCGCTTTGCACCCGTTGGGACCGTTCATTCGTCGAGATCCGACGCGAATAAGTCCGGTTCTTCGGCATCAATCGAAACGATCACGTAGTGAATTAAAAGCAAGATTGATCGCGAATTTTTATTAACAAACAGATGATTTTTATTTTTAACAGTTACCTCTGTATTTCTTTCTTCAAATTTTATTAAATATGCCACGGCGATCCAGAACGAAATTCGCGTCATATTTAAGAAATGTGTTTTCTAAAAAATTATTATAATATTCTTTTTAGTATGTACATTTTTTTGATATTATTGTTTTAATACTTTTCGCGATTTTTATTATAACATAATAAGTCGACGCGCTTGTATGTTGCGCGCGCCTCCGATCGACTGTATCTTGTCGGAGAAGCCAACGACGATCGGTCCTGTCGTAAGTATGCACGTTCGTTCCTTGTGTGTTTCTTTCTCTTCTGCGAGTTTGTTCTGAGGTGCCTATACCTATACCTACCTACGAGGATCCGTGGTATACATCGAACGTGACCGGTCAGAAACGGTGCGGTTTGCGTTCGGAATCTTTAACGCGCGCCGCACGGTCACTATTTCTAACAACCGGCGAGCTGGAATTCCGCACGCTACATTCCGACGAGTCAGCTCGCTTTCAGAATCTGGTCAACTCTTTCCGAAACGTTATCGCGTTGCGTCAGAGAAAAAATTACTTCGAAAAATATTATACGATGAACTTGATACTTGTTGTTATTCGCTTGAAATCAAAAGGGAGAAGAAAAATTGTAATATTTCAATATTCACGATTTTGTTTTCGACAACAACATAAACAGAGTTCACATTCGCATTCGTTTGCACACGTTTCATAAATGATTCTTTCAAAATATTTTGAACAATCGCGCGAGTAAATAAGTTGTAGTTGTTTTTTCGAGCAAAACGAAACGTTTCTTACTTGAGAGAGAATTTTCGTTCTTTCAATGATATTTGTGACAAAAGTCGCGTCGAGATTAACGAGCGTCGCGCTCGAGACAAATTGAAAGGTCGTCGGTAATTAGCAGGAGAGACGGATAAATTGCAGAGGTCGCTTTCGCGTTATGGAGTTGCGCGCATTCGGACGGATGCACTTTCATTTTCTACGGCAATAAGGAACCACCGCGCGGAACTCGTCGGAGAGATGTCAAAGAGCTCGGCACATCGACATTGAAGTGATGCAGAGAGAAGAGAAGAGAGAGAGAGAGATCGAAAGAAGAAGAGGACAGGAGGGAACGGCAAGATTTCCGAACACAGAACCTCTTTTGTCCTCGGATCCTGACGCGAGAGAAGGCCGTCGACCCAAAAGAGCGTCGAATTTCCAACGCTATTACTTTTGCAAGCGGGAGATGCGTTTTGCATCCGGCGCGCGCGATCGCGATATGCGTAAACGCCGCCGTGTTAATTTCGCGCGCAACAATTATAGATGCACTCGCGCGCGTCGCGGAACGTTGCGCCAAGAGAGAGAGAAAGACCCGCGCATCCGTTCCCACAATCGGCCACCGAAATATGCACCGGGATCTGCACGTACAAAAGAGATGTCTCACGCGATCGTATATACTTCCGATTTTTTTTTTTTTTTTTCAATATAAACTCACGAATAAAATATCACCAAAAAATTTAACAATTTTCTGCGCGTTTAAAAAGAAAACAAAAATCGAAGAAATGCTAGTTTTAAAACTTGCAAATTATTAAATTGTTATTATATCAATAGAATTTTATTATCAGTCTTTTAATAACTTTTTACATCTATAATTATTTTATCGCGGATATATTTTATTGCTTTCTATTCGTGTGCAAGAAACGTTCCCTCATTGTAGACAATACCCGCTTCATCTTATTGCATACAACGCACACAATAGCCTTCGCATGGACGTATATGAGAGACGCGAGAGATATTGCATCGTAATGCTAATTGTCATTCTATTGCTTAGAATATTAGCTTTGCTGATGATGTGCGGCGAAGTGACGCTTATATACGTGTCTGAAAGATGCGATAAAGAGATTGATAACGTGTATAACTTCTAGAGACGAAATTACGAAAAAAAAAAAAGAACAATCTTAAATTTATTTTTTTTTTTTTTTTTACTATTTACTTTATATTACTGCATTTTAATTTCTTATCGCTCACTGATATTTCTGAAGTTGTTTTGCTGTTGGTAAAACAAATTTAATTGTTTTCGAAGAGAAAAAATAATAAGCTGATGGCGACGCGCATGTCTCTTGTGTATTTTCGTTTATTATACACACACACATGAAACGTACAACACCATGCTACGCCCCTGGATCTCGCGTGAATCGATGCATTCGAGTGCACGAGATGCAGAGCCTGTCTCACGACGCATCTCACGCGTATAAAAAAGCGAGTCGTTTCGCGTGTAACGAACTCTTCGTGAGTCATCGGTACGAAAATAAAGCGCGAAGAAGCCCGCATGACCCCGGGTTTGATAAAAAGACTTTCAACAATGAGCGCACCGTCGGATGTGTGCATCTCCGATGTGCCGACCCGACGAAGAAGAATTCGCGATTTTCATAAAACGAAATTCTCGCGGAATCGCTCGATAGATAGATAGATAGATGGTCAGAAAGAATCGCGCGACGCGATTTTACACTTAACCGTTTCCCAATTAGTCGTGATTACTGACAGTGAAAACTCACTCAAATAATGTTTTGTAAGCGATCGCGCACATTGTGTCCTTTCTCGAGAAATCGACGGCGTACGGTTTCCGTCATTGCTGATTGACACGTATCTAGCGCGGATGTTACGATATCTCGCCGCAAGAACGATTATCTTCCGTGTCGGAAAGTTGTGGGTTTAATTGTGGAAAACCACGAGATGTATATTTGTTTTTCAAAATTTTTGCAAATTAATCTACACTTTATACGCGATGTTAGATATGATGCGAACGTATAAATATCAATTTGTGGCACTCGTTCGCATTCGAAGTGGCACAGATTTTGTCAATCTGCGCTTTTCTCTCGGAAAAAAAAAGCAATCGAGTAAAAGGAGCACACATTGCGTCTCGCAATGTATGTCTAGCGCAATATCTCGTGTAAAAAAATACATTGTACAGGAAAATAGCGCGATAGTGAGCGCGCGCGATACAATAACACGTATTGTTTTTGTTAATCTGAGAACACGCGGCTATCGGTGTGTTTCATTGATAAGCTACTATTCGATGATACATCTTATCGAATGCTCTACTCGAAACAAGCTCCGGATATATAGGTCGCGGCGCGCCTTCTTTTCCTTTTCCCTCTCACACACGCGATGCGCGCGCGCGCGCGATCTAATATCTTTAAAAAAAACAAAAACCAAAAAACAAAAAAAAAGAAACCTGAGAAAATGTATTATATTTCACTACGTGACGAGAAACAAGAATTCCGAAATTCGTGGAACGCGCGCGTCTTACAAACGTGGCGAAAACTAGAGTACGTTTTGATCGCTTGAGCGCTATTTTCGTCCCGACTACACGGCAAAAAGAACGTAGTTACAGAGATAATAAATGTCACAGTAGCACGCGCTACTCCTCTTTAACAAATCCTCGCGAGCATTAATAAATTTATGCCGGAACGACCGAAATATAAAAATGTTTATCTGCTAAAAGACGACGGTGCTAAAAGAGAAAACGCGTTTCTGCTCGGCGCGTTTTGTCAAATTCCGTTCTGGCGAAATTGGTCTCGTACGGCAAGCAATAATAGTCTTTCTCTCTCTTTCTCTCTGTCTTTTTCTTTTTCTCTCTCTTTCGACGGGAAGAAAGAAATGCAGCACGAATAGATGCCGAGGGCAGAGAAAGTGAGTGGGTGACAATCTGTGTTCCCTTCCGTGACTTTACTCTTGCGATCTCTGTGCTTATGTCGTTGACATAAAAGGAGCATTAGAAAAGAGAATTATAAGACACAAATAATACATATTAAATTATTGCATTTAATATCCAAAACCTACATCATATATTATATTTATTATATTTATTTGTTACTTTGATCTATTGTTTCTTTAAATAATATTTGTTAACGTAACGGGGCACTATCTTAAATATTTTTTATTCTTACTTTGTAAAAAATTTTTCTCATTAAGATAAATAAAATAAATATCGACACATAATTCTAAAATAATATTAAAAATAATATTAAATAATTTTTATGGAGTTGGGAAAATATTGCAAAGATTTACATATTTTTATTTGTGAAGATATTCGAAATATGTCGTTTTTCATTTTCTTGAAAGGAAAAGACAGGAAAATTGATAAAAAAATAAAAAAACCGGAACATCATTCCGGTTGATTCTGAAAAGTTACACAATAGCTAGCGGAAAAAGACAAAAGTTGACAGCAGTTTTCGTGCTTCTTTATCCCTCGTCCGTGTTTTTCATATCTGTGCGGTAGTCTCATAGTCGAATAGTCCGTTCGCGGAAGTGCCATGACCAACGATATACAATCTTCTGTCGGTCAGAGCTGAAATTAGCCAGCACTTTGCGACGCGGAGCGATCTTCTGCATGCGCGCGAATCGCCGAAAATTCAAGAAGATTATTCCCACAAAGATTTAAGATTTCTTTGGAATCTATGTTTAGTTTCTCACAGTTTCTATTTGAAGAAAATACATAATATATTGTTCTGCTTGGCACATGCTTTCTTCGTCTCATATAAATTTATCGTAAATTAATTTCTGACAAATTAAAAGAAAATGATAGATTAAAAAAAAAAATGAATTTGAAAACATAAATACGCATATCTTTTTCACGTTTTCTCGAGTGTCCATATTATCTACGGTTTTCCTGAAGAATTTATATATCAGTGAAAAGTAAAAAGATTTCTAAGCCGGCTTGGTGCACGTATTCTTTATCTAGCTCGTGACTCACATGTCACGCTAGTGTGCTGTTACCAGAACGATGCGGAGTTTGTGTGCGGCGCTTAAATATTACAGACAATCAAAGAGACTGGGAAAACGTGTAGCAATAAGAAATTTATGATGCTTGTCCAACTATCGATTAACGAACTATTTTATCGACTTTATCGATTAGCTTGATTTTATCGACGATATATTAGAAAAATGCGCTGTGTTGAGATAATAAAGCGCGGATAACGTGTGTTAGAATTTTCTTTGTAACTTTCTGCAGGCTTGAGTCAAGCTGGCGAAACACAGTATGATCTTTTTATAAAGACCATCAGGGAGGAAACACACACACATGTTGGCGCCATAAGCTTACCAGTCAGCCACGTGGTTCGTATCCTTTCGCAATGCAGGTCTTGAGTAATGTGAGAGATAAATCGGAATCTATGTTTGTTTTTTCGAAAAATGTTACAAGCGCGACGAATTTTAAAACTTGGCTTCTTCACACGAATCTGTACAAACATTTTAGACTATATTATATAAGTGATGTATTGTTTTTTTTTGTGTGCAAGTTTTAAAAAAAACTGGATTAGAACAAAAAGTTGATCCAAAACTTATTAGTGCGTGATTTCGTCATTTATTTATCGGACGGATCAATAGTAGCGATGTATTTTTTTTTAAATACAGAAAAGATTTGTTATCGGTTATCTTGTTCGAGTTACACGTCGTGTATACTTATTTGTCACACCGATTCGCATTGCCCAAGCGTGAAGTTTTCAACTTGTATATCATAAAACACACACACACACAATGCGCAATAAAAACCAATAGATCGCAATTACAAAGTAATTTATACAGTTCAGGTGCTTGCATATACACGTCGATTGACGATAAATCTATAGTCATTAGATTAAGTGCTGACACACTGACATATGATGGGAGGCGGTGTTAATGTCATTACTGTTTTCTTATGGTTTCTTTTCAGCTACCTGGATATGTATATATTTCCGCGCAACCTTGTGCTACCCGAAACTGCGCTTCTTCCAAGAATTACATTTCGAACAATTTTTTAAACATTTTCTCAAATATATCTTCAAAAATCGAAATATGCAAAGAAGTGAAAAAACTTCAACAATCATTTTTACTTTTGATTTTTTAATTATGAGAACGTAATGTATATCACATTGAGGTATATTTTAATTTTTATAATACACAATTTTCTAAGAACGTAAGAAATATTTTATCAACAATATTCTCGAATAATATGTTGATATTTTTGAATAATAATAGTTTTTGTTTATTCTTCAACTTATATAAGACAGCTGTAATCTCAAATTACGCGCAAGAAAGTTTAAAATTTATCGCGCGCGCTCGGTATATTTTCGTTGTTTGCAACGCAGGGTGGGAGTGAACTGTGTAGACAGGAGTGAATCAGCACGCATGCATTTCGACCGACGACGACGCGGAGTGGTCCTCGTCAAACGAAAGTGTTGTTTCGCGTTGACTCAACCATGAAAGCCACGGCAGGGTGACCGTCTACAGCGTGCTTCACGGTTTAATACTGTGTCGGAACAGGTGACTATAAAAGTCTCTCCAGTTAAATTACAAAAATATTTATCCGCATTTTCCAAACAAATTTGGATGTGAAAAGGCAGTAAAACGTTACTTTCATACATACTCGCACGATACGGACTTGAAATAAATTCTCTCTTCTCGCGAATGCAGTAATAAACAAATTCATAAAACAAATTATTTCATAAAACAAATTACAATATGTCGCTAAAAAAATTCGCGACAACTTTTGATTACATTTGTCGCGAATGTTTTCTTCGTAAGTTCATTGCGCAATCAGCATCCGGGAGTTTCTACAGAGATATTCTATTTCCGCGCGCGCGTTCCAAAACAGGAACAGGTCTAATTTCTGTCGTCGCTTGACATGTCTGTATCTCGGTCCGTTTTACATAAGCACCGCCGCGCGCAAAAAGCCACGCGAATTCAATATAGACAACCGAAAATTCACAGAAGTTGTCATTCATATTGTATATAAATTGGCGTTTTTGTGTAACTTTATAATATTTAAGAAAAAAAACGATCAAATTACTGATAACACAAATCATGTTACGTGAAATTCTCTTGTTAAATTTTTTTTTCTTTCGCGATAACATTCTTTCGATTTACTTAAACGATCGAAGAGAACTTGTTCCTCGGGCACCTTTGCTTGCATGTAAGAAGAAGCAAAATGCGATTTCTCGAACCGCTCTTCGTGGCATACAGTTATTTCAAACTTTTGTTGCCGCGAGCGATCGAGCTTGGCAGATTCGCGTCGCGAAAAAATGAAACGGCCGTTTTGTACGCTCGCGTATACTTAGATCGAAAGCAACTGTTCGCGCGGAAAGATTAACCGTTCAGATTAAATCGTAGGAAGATACAGTTCCTCGTCACGACGACGTCCGCTCGAATGGAAAGACTCTCCTCGCACACCGGAGATTAGTTGCGAAGGACTTTTGACCGGTGCATAAAGAACGCATAAAGAAGAATGTAAAGATGTGAATTTCCTGATGTCCTGATTTTTTTTTTTTTCGCTCGACGCTTAAGCATAAATTCGAATAAATCCGCCTACAAGAACCGGACGAGAGAGCGTGACTCACAACCGTGGCAACTGCTTTTTGGCAGAATCTGGCCGCGACCGAATGACACGGTGTACGAATGCGCGACGACTGCACGAAGCATCAACGAAGTGACAAAACAACAAGTTCGTGTGACGTGTTTGAAAATTCGTTTCGAGATGTTTTTGTACAATTGTAACAATATGAAAATTAAAAATCAAAAGGTTCACTCGCAAACGACAGTAATTAAATAAAACAAAAGAAGACTGAGAGGCCGATGTCACTAGTGTATTTAGGACTGAAGATGGTCAAAATAAACGACCAAATAAAAATAAACATTCGGAAATTTTAAATAATTTGTTGCAAATTGAAATTTACTTCCTACTCACACATCTATGGCATTGGCTCCTCTCAGTCTTCTCGATCTTTTCTTGTCGATTTACAACAACGTATATCCATTCAACTTTTTATTTTGAAAAGTTCGCCGTCCTCGACAATTGGCGATCTTGTGTCGCTATGTTGTGTCTCGCGGACACGAAACGTTGCGAGTTCGTTCTTACGTTCGAACGGCTTTGTCACGCTCGAAAACGGTAATCGTGACTAATCGCCAAGAATCGCGAACCACACTGATGCATCTGCTCTGATTCATTCGCGAGCGATGTTTGAAAATAAATAATCATCACACAAATGCAATCGACACGCGGCGCGCGCGATGGCGTTCGTTTGCTACGTGCGTTTGCGAAGAAAATTTATCACAATTCTAGGAAACATTTCTAAGTATAGGACGAAGCGTTTTTTTTTTACCACGACATTTTTGCATCCTCGCGAGAATTACCGAAAACTTCTTGGCTCTTGTTCAATGCTCCGCGTAAGCGAGCGCGAACGGCACTTATTCGGAATCCCGGATATATAGAGGCATGCGTAAATTTAGGAACGAAATCATAAACCCCCGGTGGCTACTGCCGTACGCAACGCGTCACTTTTGCGAGCTGGCTCAAAAGCTGAGAAAGCTGACTCGCTTACGAATGTAATGACAAAATAATATCAGCGCGCCACTTGACAAAAAAAAAAAACAATTCTGGTTCAAATAAAACAAACAAGATTTCCAACTAAAAGTAAATTAATAAAGGCTTTAAGAGCTTCACGTTATTTCTCCGAAGTAATTATATTGTGTCGTCCGGTTGACTCTGATTGATGATACCTTCTCTGTTAAGATCGTTTTAATGCTAATGAATTTTATTAAGCAAATAGGCGGCAAACGTGATTAATTGTGGAAGACACAATTCTTTGCTTTATATAAATTGTCCGTTCATCAGAATAAAATAACCGTTTATCTATTAGATAATAACTTATCAATAACGATTTCGATATCTCTGAGAAAACAACAACTGTTGTGAAGCGTTCAGATAGATTCCTATCTATTTGATCGATTATCTTAAGAAGAGACGTGCTTATCGTTAAACCGGAAAAAATAATTATCCACAAATTCTAGAGCGTGAAAATAAGGTGTAAGATTCATCTTAAGAGAACAACACGTTTGGGATAAAAATTATATAAAATAAAAAAAGTTAAGTATGTCCGGATTTTTATGGTTTTTTTTTTTTTTATGCGCACGGAGATCTTCGAAAGTGATTTTTCGTGTCGTTACTTCGTCGCGATCTTTATTACCGCCTGTTTCACGATTAATAATAAAATCCGTTCGAATATCTAGATCTTCTTTAATTTATAAAAAGCTCGTTTCGTCGGGTGTTCGATCTAGCTTCTTAGAAACTATGCCGCTCGACTTCGCGAGCGTTCCGTAATTATCGAATATCTTAATGAGTTTTTTTGCGCGAGAAAACGAACGGTGCAATTGGGAATTGGATCTCCGTCCGGCATTTCTCGTTAATCGAGAATTAAATAAACATATATGAAATAAAATTTATCGATTGAGAGTGCGCGCGGCTCTCTTTGCTGTCACGTATTCGGTATGGGAATTATCGGACGAAACGGAAAGGCGTAATATCGCTTTCGCATGTTTCAAAATGCCATTAGTCGATATTAGCTCTTTTCAGCACCGTAAAATGTGATGCGTTCCCCGCAATATTCGCTCAAGTGTGCAACTTTTAATGCATCTGGAACGCCGGCCGGCCATTTCATTGCTTTCCTCACGTTACTATCACTTTTTTTGTTGCATATATAAATTGTATTTAAATTTATAATATGAGAGCGGTTGCATTTCATTTCATTCGCACGTTATTTCGCAACATTACGTCGTCGCGGTAAGATAAAAATGTTAAATTTGGTAGATGTTAAATGTGGTTTTGTATATGTTAATAAATGGTTTGTGGCCGAAACATTTTTGAAAAAAAATCGCACGTTTCTCCTTCAAATTCTATCAATTCAAACGACGAGAGTGATGCAAAGCAAAGAAGCAGCAGTACCTCCGACGACAATCAACGCGTCTCTCTTACAACGTAATAATTGTTTTAAGGAGGGTCTGTTGTCATCTCGCCGCTAATGCGAGGGTCCCCACGCCGGACCGTATACTTTAATCGACATATCAATTGCCGTTGATTTGCGAAGATATGCGTGCGCACGCATAGTCCCTCTCGGATCGCACGCTACACTTTTTCTTTTTAAGCTCCTTAATTCGTAAGCAACGAGAGAAAAAAGAAGCAATGTAAGACGCAAGTCGGGCGATCGTTTTGCGAGTCTTTTTTTCGCGCCGACGTCGGTCTGGGGACCTTTTATATTGTTGATTGACTCGCGCGCGCAGAGGTAATTAACCGCGCTCAGGGCCACGTAATGAATGCACCGGTAGGGAATTTATATTCACTCACGGAGAGAAAGACGGTCGCGTGTGTTCGACGCGTGTGCGCGTCGCGATTGTGCAATCGGTGAAGCTTTATAATTAAACTTATATATAGCGTTACACATATCGTGCCAATGATCGTGCGACACTAATTCGAGTCGGTACGCGACTTGCCAGTGGCTGTATTTAGAAAAACAGATCAAAGTGCAACGATCGGACATCTATTTTTCGTCACGGAGTGACAGTTGCGAAAAATAAATCAAGCGGCACTCAGTGAGCGAACTAATTAATTCTGTTGATAATAATCGCGGTTGAAATTGCTTCGTGCGCGCGCGCGAGAAAATTGTCCGAAAGATATCATCTGCGCGGCGTGTTACGTCAGGAGAAGCGGTCGTCGCTTATTGTTACCGTCGTTATTATGTGAATGTAGGTCCGTAGGCGTGAAATAACGCAAAACCTGTTACGCGAATAGTGTCGCGCACAATAACCCCGAAGAAAACGCAGGCTCATCATTGCCTTGACGCCTTGAGACGAAACCACGCCAACGACAAATGCGATTTGCCGCATACCTCTGCCTCGATATGTTGGTTGTTCGCAATGCGCAAGTTTCTTCACGAAGAAACGTAATCCAACGACACCGCGGTAGCGGTGTCTCGTAAATAGCACGAGTTCAGGAATCGAAACCGGCTCAATCCCGCGGCGCGAGATTTCTATGTCACCGACCCATCGCGACAAAGAACGGAGCTTCGTGACGATCGGCGTAAGTAATTATTATCATCTCGAAAATATATTATCCAGATTCAAGTGTTGATGCATCTTGACTTTAGCAGTGCGCACTTAAATGCGTATGCACACACAAGTGCTCTGTGCGAACGCTTTACGCACTAAAGCGCGCGCGATAATGTTGCAAACAAGCGGAATTTATTGGTGATGGTACCAAAAGAAACGTTTGGGTTTCCGTTTCTTAAGTTCACTTTGCTTAACGATAGAGCGGATCGTTACAACAATGCGCCAATATGCGCGCCGTATGTGCGCTCTCGGAAACGTGATAAACAGGTTTCTGCAACGGAGCCTGGGTGTATCTTCATGGAAAGAAGAAGACGATTCAGCTGAACGTAAAGATATTCGCCAACTCGCGGTCTTGTTGCAAAGTAGAATTTAAACGCGCGATTGTTCGACAATGTAATGAAATAACTCGCCTCGCTCGATATTCCAGGAAGCGAATTTATTATTCGCGCGCAACTCGAGATATATTGGAACCACCTTTTGCAAACCACCACGCCATGGTATCGCTGAGCAACGCGTGTGCATTGTACGTGTCGTGAAACTAGTTCAGCCGAAAGCTCGATTATATGTAAAATAGACTTGATCGATTATTGGATTTTTTTCAAGGATGAGGCGGTGAGAAAAATTGCGACGATCGCGTCCGAAGTCTTCGACATCATCAATCGAGATGTCAAAAAAGTAACTAACTCTTAAGAAAAGTTCAGTAACAAAGTGGTCATTATGATGCAAAATGCACTCGAGAGTGCAAACGATTTATTTACCGCGTGAACGTTCGATATCTCGATATCGAACTTGATATCGAACTCTGTCAAATCAAAGCAATATTCAGACGTTCGATGTGGATACATACCTCGAGCTGACTTGGCAGTCGTGAATGCGACTTTTTCACGCCGTCGTTTCGAAGCTTCATCAATACTGAATCAAAGTGCTATGTTAACCATCTGCTGGATATTAAGCATCTCGGCATCCGGCTCATTTGCTCATCGAGAAATCGAGGACAGGCGTCTATTTATACGGGCGGTTATTTGGCCGAACGCTTCAATCTACTCGTAAGTTCTCTTAGGAGTTCGCGGCAACGAAAAGTCTCTTGAGAAATCTCTCCTTCTTCGCGAGTTTGCGTCTCAAATGCTCTTTATTTTCAAGCGTGTGTTTTATTTCTCGCTTAGGTGTGAATAAAAGCGCGCTTTATATACCAGAGAGATTCATTTATTGAAGTATCAATTGAAAACTGATTTGCGACAATTACGTTTAAGCCTAATTATTTCTCTCATAAGTTAGATAATAATAGAACCTTATGCGATTATTCGTTTGAATTTACAATAGTCGAAAAAAAAATGCATTTAGATGCATGTTCGCAATGAACGTTGAAATATTGAGAAACATTATAAAGTGAATATATGTGAAAAAGGTAAGATGACCGCACGGAATGCGGTAAGTCCGGATTAGGCTCCTGGCCTGAGATGTTTCTTTTTTTTTTTTTTTTTTTTTTTTTTTAAATTAAATTCACAGGATGGTAAAGAGATTATTTTTCTTACGCGAGATGCAAAACCAAGCATCTGATATAAACTTGCGAATTAAATAATTCATTCGAATCAGAACAAGTATTAATTTACACTTTAAAATAAACATTTCGCATGGCTCTCATGAATCTTATTTCTCTCATAATTACGCGCGCGTTAAAAAATTTAGACGAAAACATGAGAGTAACATTTACGAGCGCTTCGTTGCGCCATGAAATGTGTGCCACACATATATAGTCTATAATTGTTTGCTCCGCAAACGTGTTTTGGCATTTAAATCTCTTGCCACGAATTGCCTCTTTCTCTCTTTCTTGTTTCAATTTTTTTTTTTTTGTTAACGCAACAATTGACAGCGATTAAAGATGGAAGGCGCGTGTGAACAGCGAGCACAAGCGGTAAATGGCTCTTTCTTCTCTTCTCTAGTTTCTCACAGAATGCTCGAGGAGCGCGCGCCGTCTTCGACTTCGACTTTGAAATAAAGCGTCAGCTTTGCTTCCCGAGGCTTCATTCCTCTTGTCCACGCGATGCGCCGCGCTTCATTAATTCCCTCGCGGCATGACGATCGCGTCGCGCGTCACTGCTCGTGAGTCCCTCGTCTGTTTTGCAACCTGCAACCACCCGCATTCTTCCGCGTCCAGTCCGCGATAATATATGTACGTATATGAAGGCTAATTTTGTCGGATCGTTTGCTCTGGAAAATCATATTTTACAGACGAACCACAAATTAAACAAGGAACAACAACGATCAAAGCGAAACGCTAATATTGACGCGTAATGATATGTTTTGTTTTTTTATTCTTCTTACATCCGAACGTTTCGACCGATCGATTTTCACAAATTGAAGTTCTGTTCTTGCCGCTCGGAATTTATAAAATCTGTAAGAAAAAAAGAAACAATCAAGAAAAAAAAATAACTCGAGATGGCGCGCTTCAACAAATAATATATGCTCCAACGAGACTTAATTGAATTTCGCCAAGGTGTTGTGTTCACGTCGTCGGTGACGTTGCGATTTCGAATTTTGCAACACGCTTTACGCTTCTCGGGAGCACAACCATCGCGAGATGCAACGCATGCTTGCACGTCGACCATGTAAAATGCAGCTGTAATGTACAACACACGTGGCGTGGCGCGAACCTCCGATCCCGACGGAAACGAATATTTTTCCAAGTCATTCCTTGTGAGTTAATCCTTGAATCCATTAAGCGTTCCCCAAGCCACTCGGATATATGACACAGTAATTTCAAGTGTGATGAGATAAAACAACTTTTTTTCTTTTTTTTTTTTTCACTGCTCTGGCAAATTAAATGAACTTTTGGAATGCAAAGAGCAAAAATAATGTTCCTCTGTGTCGGATTACGATATTAATAATTAAAATAATGTTATTATATTTCCCACAAAACAGTGACTAACAAAATGAAAAAATGTAATGTATTCAAGAATAAAATAGCAAATGAAACTTAATAGGTTTCGAATGGATCGAACGAGTCTTTCAAGAAGTAGCGCGTTAATTGCGGCTTACTATACGCGCGCGAATCCGCATGTAGTTTAAGCCTTATCTTTCTCCTCGCATTTTTCTCGTTTACGGTATTGTTTGCGCCAGTTGATGAATATCCGGTCTGGAGAAAGAGAGAGAGAGAGAGAGAAAGAGAACGATGTGGTCGCTTCCGGTGACCTTGGGCGCTTTCTCGTGTGTAAGCGAAGAATCTGCACCGCTGCTTTTCGTCGCCACTGAGAAAGCGAAGCGAGCGAGACTCTCATTCATTGTCCGCGATACGCGATCGCCGGTAATTGACGACACGGCTCGCTCGGTCATCTTTATTCGTTCCGCGAAATGCCGCGAATGCCGATTCTCGTGCGGTCGTTGAACTCCGCCGTTCTCAGCTCCGTAGCCTCAAACCGGCCGCGTTTATCGGCGTCGAGCTCACTTGGATTGCGGAAAAGCGAGCTCGCGCGAGCAGACGAGCGTCGCGCGTCGTGTCGCGAGTAGGTAAGGTATTTCCAGAAAAAGTGACCCACGTACTCGTGGAAAATGCAGTATCCGGTTACGTTTATTCAGCACGGTACGCTATAGAGAGATTTATAAGAAGACACTTACAAACGCTGCGTCAATCAAAAACAATCTCGTTGGCTTTAATATATATATATATATATATTGTTCTTGTTATCTTTTTGTTGATAACAAAACTAACAGAAAAAAATTTTATTTTTAATCTTATCGAACAAAGAGAACGGTTGCGTTTGCCAATAGCGTCACTGTCCTGCTAAAACTCGCTACAGAGTCTAGTTTGCAAGTTAATTCCGTAGTTTTCAATAAAATGTAGATGCTGCAATATTCTTCACCCGAAATCCCATGAAACATACATACCCGCTAAATGTTCGAAGTTTCATGAAAATGTTGATTTACACGAAAATATATTCTTTAGGTTTTTTTTTACATTGTACGTAGGTTTTGTGGTATTTTCAACAATTTTTTTATTGTGGTGTAATTAAATTTTCATATTGTTCCTTTGATGCAATTTCGCATGAAAATGACTCGAAGGATCGAATTTCGTCCATCGAGCGAAACGGATATCTCGCGACTTCTTCTCGGTCTCGCGCGAGTCGAGACACAAGGCAGGCGCGTGTCAATTTCGCAGCTATTTTCGAAACAAAAGTGTTCACGATCGACAGCTGCGAAATGCTCAAGCGTGCATACAAGTACAGTTCGTTTGCAAAGGATCGCGGCGCGACGTTCTCATTATGCGCGTAACGCGCGCAATAGAGCGGGAGTGATGTGGGTAGTAAAATGCCGCGCATCCGACACCGCGTGACGCGCACTCTCGGCGTTATCTGTCAACGAGAGCTAATTGTCGAACAATGCTCGAAAAATCAGCTAGCTTCCCGCTAGCGAGACGCGACGACACGTCTCGCCGGTCGTCGTCGTCGTCGTCGTCGTCGGAAATCGCGACGACGCATTATTATTAAATTATGTACTCCGCGTTAACGGAGCTGCATGCTCGAGATCGCACTTGAGCTAACGTTTTGCCGGAACGCCGTTACACAGGCGTTTCTTCTGGATTCGGAGGGAGAAACGATCGCGGAGGCGACGAAGCGCGATCTTTGATTAAATGTGCATTCCTCTGGCGCAGAGAGAAAACTGTAACGATATAACTGAGAAAAATGTAAGTTGTGTAAGTTATAATAAGTTAATCTAATCAAAAATTTTAAAAATAAAACATGACGTAATAATAATAATAATAATAAAGTTAGAAAGTTTTTGGTGGCGTTGCAAAATCGTTACAGTGTCTCTGAAAAAAAAAAACAAGATTCTGCAAAGACTCAAAGATTGACGTATCATTTGTATGTGGCAGCTAAAGATTTAAAGCCGTAAATCAGCGTCGTGTTCTTTGTTCGACAACATATCGCGCGCGAGAAGGGCTTGCATCCCATTTTTGCGTTCCTGTACACTCCATTCGTATATCGGCTACATCTCGCGAAACGTTTCACCTAAATATTTGCTCGATCCAAAAATACGCCTCGCATCGCCGAGCGATACGTGGGAATAGCTACCTACGTCTCGGTCGAATTTTGTCAAGTTTCTTTAAAATTTTCAACGTTTTTTAGAGAATATCAATCTCAAAGTTTCGTAGAAAATTTTTACATGTTAATTATGAGTAAAAACATAATATAACTTTTATATACGAATATAAATTAATGTTTTTTTTTTTACAAATAAAATTTAAATTTTATTCTAAAATAAGAGAAGGAACGCACATCGCGATTTTTACGCTACACACGTGCGATTAAAATAGAAATTAAGAAAGGCGGAACAAAATGGCGGAACAAATTGAATCGTAAAGCCGGAAACGACGCGATCGTGTGTCGCCGCCGTTTGGCACGGCCGTCTATGTTTTCTATCCGTGATCAACGAGGATCGATCGGATTTCAGGCCTTGACATAGAACTTTATCTCGGTAATCCGTTTCTCGCGAACGCGCGTGGCCGGAGAGTGGTCTTGCGTTACACGGTAGGTCTTCCGGCGCGCGCAGGAATAAAAACTGGAGACGCGCCAACGAATGTCGTTTTCATCGCGCGTGATGATGATATTATTCGGCGAAAGAATCGCGCGAAATTCTCCGAACAGCTCTATGTTGGGGGCGAATCACGCTTTAAATAACGGAGAAACAGAAAGATTTCGTTTTTGAAAAAAAAAAAGTAAGAAAAAAACAAGCAATTTATGAACGAAACAAGAGCGTGCGCGCGGAATCGTGCTTCGAGACGATCCGGAAAAAGAGCAATATATAATTGAAAAAAGAAGCAAAAGAGAAGAGGAGCGAGAGCGCGAAGGAAGCGGAGCGAGTAAGGCCGGATAAGTATATCGAGGCTCGCGCGCGGTAAAAGTGCCGACGACCGTTTAATTTCGGCTTTCCTCACGCCGAAAATATTCGCGCGCGCCACTTTCCGCCCCGGCATAGCTGAACGGCTAACAGGGATTCCTGCAGCCTCTCTGGCCTGGTGTCGCTTACCTAATTATAGTTGCACACAGAAATCTGTAAGGGGACACCGCTCACGCATCCGGGATAGAGAAAGATAGCGGAAGAGAAGACGCTGGACCGCGCCTTATGTATTTCACTTGTGCAATGAAAGCGCACACATCGCGGAGACACGCGGAAGATCTTAAAACGCGGCGCGTTTTCGCAGATCAGAAGTTTTCAGAGACGACTTCGAGAGAACGCGATGGAGAAAGTGGCGCGCGCGCGCGGAGATGGATATTAATATAAGAAATGAACTAAATTGAAATAAATTTAAAAAAATTAATATATATATATTTTTTTAAATTAATTAAAAGAAACATTTGTGCGAACGATCGAATAAAAATATATTTCGCTAATTAATTTGGTGAAAGGTGCACACTCTCTAACGATCTAGAATTCTAATTTATCGCGAACGAGCAAGATAAACGTGCGTCGTTCGTTGCATCGACTTGCTAACGCGATATTATCCCGAAAACAACGTTCGATCGAGATGAAGACCTATTAGGATCAATCCGATTCCTAAAAGAGATGCGTTTGCATTATTCATCAGATCCGGACGAGGCGGAGAAATAAAATTTGCATTAATGATCACGATCGGAAAGACTATTACATCTTCCCAAGATGACACGCTGTCCCTTTAACGAAGATGATTTCGCACACGCGGGATTCGACGTTTCGCGTCCTTTAAATCACGTCGGTTTCTGATTAATCGCTGTTTCATGTCTCGACGTCTTGTGTAATTCCCGCTAAAACGAGCGGAATGTAAATGACGCGCGCAACATCTCGCTCGCAAATGAAGAGAATACATCTTTCAGCTTTCGTTCACATCGCTTGTTCACAGATAAGCGACACGTACATATATAGATTTAATTCACTTTGACGGTGTCGATTTGTTGAAGAGAAATTATTTCGCGTTTGTCGCGCAATTGAAAAATAAAAAGTTAAATATTTTAAACCTAAAAAATATTAAGTATTTAAAATTTTAATAATGCAGCACCTGTTATTTTACAGTTAAACACACAAACTCGCGGAAATATTCGTGACGATAAAATCGATCTCTGGTAGAAAGTACGGTCGCGCGGTTGCATTAATTTATTGGCCGACTTCGGAGTCCGCGAGAGAAGATTGTGTACCGTTTAAGAAATTTAATTGCAATGGCTGATCTTAAAGAAAAAACACGCAGACCTTGCGTTTCCGACGAACATAAATTCCACACCGTAAAATTGATATACTCGGAGTATGTACTTAGCGGGCGCCGTTTTAATGCTATTGCAACATTTTAAGCAGGCACGAAAAGAGACAGGCGTTAGGATACAATGTAAGATCCACACAACATCTCCTCGCGCGTATTCACCCGCTCGTGTCGATTCTTGAATAAACAACTTTGCTATCAACGTCTTCGGACATCAACGTCGGGAAAATTTTTCTTTAAATGGCGCATAATTGCGTAAACAGGTTATATTTATTACAGAAATTTGCGTTGTATTATATATTTGCTGTTCCGATCTCGATATATTTATCGTAAATCGCGCGTCGATCCTACGAATTCTCGAGAAGGAATGTCTGATTGCAAGAAATACGATTGCGTGATCAATTATTTTTTATTATTAGCGAGGAATTGCAAAGCTCTCAATCTTTTAATCTTGCGCAGATTATGTCGGAGTTAATTAGTACGGGCTGGTAAATGCGCGAATTCTCGAGAAAAAGAAAAGTCTCGATCATTCGATCATTTTCATCTCGCAATTGTACGATGTCGATTTCTCTGAAAAAAAATGTTGATTTTCAAAGCTTTTTTTTCGAGTTTTTCTTTAACTTACTTAGATCACATCATATGATCTTTTGTGAGTTTTTACTTTTTCGCAACTTGATCGTAACGAGAGTTACAACTCGATCTTGAGTTACAACGCGATACAGGGGGGTGCAAGTTCACCTGTTCGCGACGAATCTAAGATAGAAAATTTTTCCCTTGCTTTCGTCTCTTTTCCTTTCCTTCTCAAGTTGTCGTAACGTTCGTTCTCGTCCTCGCTCGCCGCATTTGGACAGAACATTTTCCTGAGGACTGTGTGATACGCGTCCGAGCGCGCGTCTTTGAATCGCGGTAGTGTGTCATTCTAAAAATAGAGAGAGGCTGAAACGAGAGGGAAGCTAAGACACGAGAGAACGAGAAGTAGCAGGACGAGAGAGGAGAGGGAGATGAAGGGGCAGCAGAAGCGAGAGGGACAGAATACCTCCGTAGTCTCGGTCGTGAACCCGAGGAACGACCTCGGTGAAACGTTGAATAAAGAGAAACGAGCAAGAAAGGAGAGAAAGAGAGAGAGAGAGAGAGAGAGAGAGAGTTAAACGAGCAGAGAGTGTTAAGACGAGGAGAAAAGGCGAGATAGGGACGTGAACACAGAAAGAGAACGAAAGATTAAATTAAACAGCGCGAAAAACGTGAAGAAACGAAGCACGAAGCGATGAGGATGCAAACATACGGATGCGAGCGAAGCGGATCTTTGACTTTCGCGCGGACTTTCAAATATTGTTTCGTTGCGATATGACGAAAAGCCGACGCATGCGCGTGTGAAGGCACACGAGCTGTTCGTCAAGCACCACTTTCTAATTTTGAACTCGTGTTGTTTTACGACGGAACCTCGAGCCGGCTACTAAGTTCTCTGTTTATAAACTCTTACAGCTCGAAATGTATGTTACGGAATTTGTCAAATTATAACCGCATGTATCGTTACCTCGGAGAAGGAAAAACTTCGCGTGTTCTTTCGTAAGAACACACTGTGTATAAATTGAGAGCCGCGTAAAATAGAAATTCCTGGAAGAGATTCTAGATCAAAAACACGGAAAATTTTTTTAATTTTTATTTTGCTTTAGTTGCAACTTTGATTCAATCTTCAATCGAGACGATTTAATATTGAAGCGAGAAACGCGCGATTTTCTTGAAATTTTATCGCAAAATGTTTCTCGAGAAATTATGAATTTCATATTTTGAAATTGCATTCCGTCGCAGAGGAGCATAAATGCGCGAACGTACGGAATAGCTAATAATAGGAGGTTGGCTTGCCGGCCAACAACGCTGGCCCGCAAGTCGCGACTAAGTTCTATACAGACGTAACTTCCGTTAATATATCGTTGGCGGACTTGATGCACTAGCTTGCATTCGCGTGTGAGAAGAATAAGACAGCAGAGCTGGGCATTTAGTTGCGACGGTTTCCGCGATTTTCGTATGTGACGATTTCCGCAAAAGACGGCTCGGAAATCTTCTCAAAGGGGTTGCGTGCACAAAATATTTTCTCACGCTAGTACATAAGTCGAACACGAAGTAAAAAGACAAGAGAGATAATCCGTAAAAAAAGTAAATAAATTATTAAATACCACATGCGCCCAATATGTAAATAAACAAATTATCGCTGCTACTTTATAGCGACGCACCCCTTATTTATTCTCGAATTAATATCGCGTCAAAATATCGTGATAACAAATTTCGTCGAGCGCATTATTCGAACGGCAGAAGTTGCCTAACAAGCACACGCTATATATTTCTTTGACCGTGATCTTGCGCGACCACTTTATGCGCGGGCTTTATTTTGCATAACCATAAACCGGCGCTACTTGATCGAGTGGCAGATGGTTTGCCATGCGCGTCCCTGAAGAGCTTTCTTTGCGCGCCGATACGGTCCACAGAGAAAGTCAAGTGTGCGGATCGAAGAGATGGGAGATTCACACGCGCATAGCATGCCGAGTGAAAAATGACAACCTAGTCGCGTTACGATGAACATACCACCGAAGAAATAACACCGTGAATTCATTCACGAAATTGTGTCTAGCGAAAATTAACAAGTTTTCTGAAAAATTATAATTATGTACCTGACTTTATTGTTGTGTGTACGATCGCAGAATACGCGGGAAATTTATTTTAAACATTTCAAGAATTTCAACATCTCTGAAGATTTTAATTTTGTTTAAATTGCATTTTCTTCTTGTAAAAGAGATTGTGAGAAACGTGTTATTCACTTTATATCGTATATTTTTTCTCTCTGTTTTAACAGACGCATCATTTTCACATCGCGCGAAATAACCACTTATTAAGTTATTTAATTTCCACACATTTCCACACATTTTCGTTATCCAAACATTAATTTTACACACGCACATATGAATTCTTTTTTCGCTTTACAATCCCGGCGAATTTTTATCTTATCTCGCACTTTCTAGCTCGAAATTACATAGGGAAAACCGGTTGCTCATAAGTGTTATTTATCGGTCCTACATTTCGCGTTCCCGTTGCCCAGTTTCATCTCTGTATATTAAACTGCAGAATGTCGTTCATCAAATTTCCATATATATTCTCAAATGTGATTGACATTTCGTAACAATATATAATTAATTAGCTAATTAACGTCTTTACTAAAAATTATTATTCTAATTCTGTATACTGTAAAACTTTCAATTAAACTAGTGATTGTTTCTTTCTTAGGCGTCCACGGGTGTGTGATCGCACGGGATCGCATCCACGATGTCGGAGGTGGCGACGAAGAAGTCGATCAATGTAGTAAGTAACAAGAAGAGCGAGGTGTGCGGTGTTCAATCTAATAACGGTTTGATTGATTTGGATGATCTAACCGCGAGTAACAACCAACTAATCTCGTTGTGCGACGATGACGACGACGACCTCATACTCACAAATAACACGCGTAACGAGCTCGAGAGCGACGACAAGAGTCTGCAGGAGCTGATAGAGAGCGAGCTCGCGCTCAGAATTTGCTCAAGCAAGAACGAGAACGAAAATGTTCCGGACACCGAGGAGCCCGAGGAAATCGTCACTCAGCCGGAGACGATCAAGAAAATCGTTCTGGATCGCCGGCAAGACCCGGTGGATATTAATACAGAATTTATAGCGGCCGAGAGCGAGCACTATTCTCTGATCGAGGAGCCTTACGGCCATCGGAACGGTCATGTGTCTCCGAACGCGAACGTTAAACCGGAACCGATCGGCTTTCGAGATGAGGAAGAGGAACAGGTGTTCGTCGAACAGCCGGAAGTCGACGCGGCGACGATAATTGTTCAGAAAGTAAGCGACGACGATCAATCGAGTCGCGACGAAGCCGTAAACGGCACAGTGCCATCGTCCACGAACGATCCGGACTCCAGCAACATCGCGTACGCTCTGACGGATGAAACGGGTTCTCAGCCGTTGCCAATTCCTGCGACTTGTCTCGAAGATAAGCACGAACGGGAAGAAGAGCTGGCGCAGAAAGTGCTGGACGACTCGGATCTTCTTCAACTCAACGTCGATCAGGAGAAGAAGGACACGGACGACAACTTCGTTCTGGACACCTGGAGCGAGCAAGCATCGCTTTCGGACGGCCAGCAAGCCGGCCAGTTCTCGGACAACTTTGATGAAGCTATCTATCAGCAGGAACAAATTCTTAAAGAGCAAAACCCCCTCAAAGAGTCTTCCACGAGCGATAAACTTGATAATTTTAGCGATTATGTCGAGAAAGAAGAAAAGATTACACCTTTTCAGGATAATATGTCAACCTCCAAACTAATTGAATTCGAAGAGGATCCTCGTTGCATCGAATCCACCGAACAATCCGCAAACTTCGATAATTCAAAACAGAAACCTCTTGAAACCAAATGTTACGAGGATGATGCGACCGTTGGGAAAAGACTTTCTGTCGAAGTCCCGCCGAACGATTTGCAGACACCGACAGAATCAATCCTGGATAACGAATCGGCCGAGGACTCCAAGGACGTCTGCGCGGAGGACACGCAGAATCCGGACGAGTCCTCGAGCGAGCTCTCGGTCTCGGACTCGACCTTCATCGAAAAAACGGAAGTCGTAGTGTCGGACACGAGCGTGACGATCTTCTCAGAGAAGCATATTGTCGAACAAACGGAGAATCTCGACTCGTGGACGACAGTCGAGGAGGCCACAAAACCGGCGGCCGAGGAGCTAAACAAAAAGGATACGTCGATCGCGGCGGAACATGGCGATTTGAACGACGTTACGGAAAACGATAGCGAGGATAAACAGGACGACGATTTGCTCGCGTCGCCCCGCGCGCCTCTCGCCACTCCAGACGAGACAGAGACGAGCGATGTTTCTAACGCCTGTGATGTAAGTGTGCTTTTTGTTTGTTTTTTTTTTTTTTTAATAATCAATGCTTGTGTCACTTCCTAGCAAATGACGTTATCTTTCGCTATTTAACTTTGCATTCAAACTAAAAATTCAACATACGTACGTATGTCTCGAAATTAATGGGATTATTTGCGCTTTTAAGACGAGTCGCGGACGCGAAACACGTCCAGGATTACCGCGCGCGTTGCGCAAGAAAAAAAATACAGGTGTCATAATTTAACTTGCGTCCAGGCTGTTTGCCGTTGAATAATTCTTCTGTAAGCTCATTGTGGGATCCACTCTACCTCAGCAATTCCTGCAAGACTAATTGCACCATCGCTCTATGCAACTCCTACGCATGTTTTTGCGCGTTAGAGCGATTAATCTCGTTTATTTTTGTTTTTTTTTTTTTGTTTTTTTTGTTGTTTTTCAGCGGAGCCTGCAGGTAAGCGATTCCGAGAACGTCTGTGATCAGATATAACCATAGAGCTTGTAGATATGGAGTAGGAATAGCGGCGAAAAGCTGTGAGCAAGATCTGAGAGACAGAAGATATACTTCTGTCCTATTCAGTGACTGTTTTTCTCTCTGCGCATAACAACGATTCGCCAATCAAAATGTTTTTATCAAGTTTGAACTTGATAAAAACTTGTTTTTATCAAGAGAAAAACGGTCACTGAGTAGGACAGAAGTATATCTTCTGTCTCTCAGATCTTGCTCGCACTTTCCACTCATTGCTTGAATAGGCTATTCCCACTCCA